>CM021703.1:39118295-39174038 GCA_011074415.1 Stictonetta naevosa | reverse complement strand
GCTGGCGGGGGCTCGCTGAGGCCCGGGTCGCTGCCGGGCGGGGCGGGCGCGCAGCCCCCGCGGCCTCGAGCCGGTAAGTACCCGCGCCCCGAGCCGCCGCAGCCCCCCGCTGCAAAATGGCCTCCGCCGTGCCCGCGGGGAGAAGGCGGCCGGCGGGGCCGTCCGCGGGTGGGCGGGGGGCGCCGCTGAGGGCCGGGAGCGGGGCGGTGGGCGGGGGCTGCGGGGTACGGCCGGGCACCGAGCACCGGGGGCGGTCCCGGAGGGTTGCCGGGGCCGGAGCCCCCTGGGCCGCCTCGCGTCGCGCGGCGCCAACGCCGCAGGCGGGCACGGCGGTTCCCAGGTAACGGCGGAGGGAAGCCCGGGCAGAGCGCTGCCGGCTATTCCCAGCGGCCTTCCCCGTGCGTTGCTCCGTCTCGCCCTGCCTTAACCCCTCCCGGTGCTTGCCCAGCGTCCCGGGGGCTCCGCGTGCTCTCCGGCAGGCAGACGGGTTTGGGGTGCGCCCCGCGGATGGCTGCCCTGGTGTGAGGGGCTGCCTCGTTTAGCGCTCGCCCTGCAGAGGTGACAGAGACCGTGCAGGGATCTTGCAAAAAATAAAATAAAATAACCGTTTCAGTGGATTCAGGGCATTTTCACTGCTGGCTCTTCTTAGCCCAGCTCCGTTTTCGGCTGCAGAGCGGGGTGGGATGCACGCGATTTCGTGTTGGCACAGGGCTGCTGGCAGCTCGGGTGCGGGTAACTCCACGCAGGTGCTGCGCGTGGGGCTGTGCCCTTACCCCCTGCTCGGAGGGAGCCGCAGGTAAAAAGCAGGGGGATAGCCGCGTGTGGAAGTCACACGTAACTTATAATTTCCCTTGGCTTCACATCTGAAATGTAACCTGCTGTCCCTGGAAACTATGTAGGTGTTTGGTGTAACTCTTAGTCCCTGTAGTATTGGTTGTCATTTGTGTGGGCTCATGCTGCAGGTACTACTAAAGTATGGTCGTGTGCCAAATGGAGAACGCTTGGCATACGTAAACAGAAGTCTTGATTCCCTGCTGCCCTGAAAAGTGTCGTTATTCACATTGCGTTAAATCAATATAAAATGTTACCAAGCCAGAACAGTCACCTTCCTCTAGGAATGGGGTGCAGGAGTCCAAAGGAATAATAGGCAAAATGTAGTAAAACAAAGAACAAGAGTGAAATAAGGCAACCACTGAGGGGAAGGGTTAAAGGGGAGGGGAGAGCAAGAGAACAGGAAATACAAAATGTGAGGTCAAAAGAAATGGACCTAGAATAAAGGGAGGAGAAAGCCCAGAACCTGTGAGAGCCATGACTTACATTAGTCACAAGGCTGCCTCTACCAGAGGTGTACTGGATTCATTAAATCATCTCCTGATCAGTCTAAACTGGTTTTAACCTATAATTTGGATGTTGCTACGTTGGCCTAGCTTCTGCACATAACAGCTTTTAGGAAACTAAGAAACTTACTGGCCTTCCCTGGCAAACTGAGCCATTTCTGAGCATTATTGTGAAAACGGAAGGCACAGTCCACTGGCAGGCTATGAAAGGTGGCGTAATGCCATCTCTTGGCCTTTCAGCTTCTGGGTGGCTCCAGGTGGACAGCTGCAACCATCAGCGTTATTTGGAACAGGCCGTTCCACGTGCCCTGCATCCCCGCAGAGCCAATGCACTGCAAGTTCTCTCTGTGTTTTAGAGTCAGCGGCTGGGGCAAGATGGGAGGCAGCAACAAATAATGGTAAGAATGAGCAAGTGATCTCGAGCCAGTTTGTTTTGGCACAATAGAAGTATGGAGAATTAAAAAATAATATCTTGAGGTCCTGTCAGATTTGCAAATACATTAAATGACTATCGGTGAAGAACAGCAATTTCATTCTAACTGGTATTAGTCATACAGTCATAGCTTTTCTTATTTGTTTTGGCACCCAGAGCAGCCAATACATTATTTAACTTGACTGCTGTGTATCACAGGTCATCAATCCCCACCCATTTGTTACTGTCCCAAGCCCAGTGGGGACAAAATGTGTTGTGGAAAGGCACCCTGCTTCATCTTGCCAACACAAAGAGCTGCATAGTGTGCTGATTCTTCTGATTTCTTATTCCATTAGCTAATAGTAGGCTTTGTCAAACACTTGTTTAAACTCTTATATCAATTTTGGGATCAACAACAAACAAGTGCTGTTTCTCTTTATTCATCTTCTCCAGAATGTGACTTGAAAGTAAGATATCTTTTTCTTTTAATTCTTAGTGTCATCTGGAAGGCACTGATTCCATTATGTTTGCAAATCTTATAAAGAGTCTAATGGCATCTTTTCCTTCTGAATCTCCTTTTTTTTTTTTCTTCCTGAGTCTTAAATCTGATCTCTTAAAAAGATTGTGCTTTTTTCCAGCTTTCTAGACATGCTGCTTAGTTAACGGGTATTTGCTGGTTAGTTTGCTGCTTATGTGCTCCTTCAGTCTTCCAAGTCATCAATATGTTTTTCTGCTTCATTTAATCTATCCCGAGCTTGATCCAACTTGGAGGTTTTTTTTATTCTGCAGATGTTCAGTCCTTGCAGAAGCACTTTTGTGACAATCTTTAATTTTAGTGATTGTTTCACTGTTTGCAAGATTGCCTAGGTTTTCTCATTTGATGTAACCACACAGGAACTGTGTCTGTGGTTAAAAAGTGGGAATTGTTGACACAGAAGGCTTGCTCCTTAGAAACGTGGGATTATAAACATAATATCGCTCACAAAAACAGTGTTGTCTTTGTCCTTTTTTTTTTTTTTCTGGAACCTGTTTATCTGTAATCTCTTACAGATGCTGAAATTACAAAGGTTTGGAAGAAAATAATAGGAGGAGAGAATAATGCTCATGGCAGGGTAACAGAACAAATGAGCAGCTGTTTAGCATTCACAAGGGAAATCATTTAGATGTGTGGGTTTTTCCCCCCCATCATTAAAACCTACAATTTGATTTCAAAAGTTACTGCAAGCCATTGTGTTGATGTCACAGCAACTTAGTCAATCATGATACAATTGACTTTGGGTAATTTGTAAACTGTAATTTCATTTGGTTTAAAAAGCAGTAAATGTTCCCATGCTTTTTTATTGAAGTGTGGCAGCTAACAGAAGATGTATTTCTGAAGTAGTGGAGTGGCATTTTGCTGTTTCAGTGAGAGATTTTACAAAAATACTGTTTCAGATGGTGGCATATAGAATTATTGCTCTATCATCAGTAAAGATTTCACCCTTCGTGTTTAAAAATAATTTTTTAAAAATGGGGAAAACTGTTTGGATGCTACTGGGTTATTTGCATTTCTACCTTTTTTTTCCTCTTTCATGGCTTTGCAGAGTCTAGAATCAAATGTTCATACCTGATGCTTCAAAGTGCTCTGCACGATCACCAGGCTGCTCAGTACACGGCCCCGTCGGTCTGGCTGCAGGGGAAAGGGACAATGCTACTCTGTCATGATACCTCTCCAGCTTTCCTTGTGCCAGCAGACAAGACTGTGCAATTATGCAGTGAGCTAGCATACAAAATTGATCCAGTTTTCCCAGAAATGTCCCCACAACATAGATTTTTTGTTTCAATTTCCTGATCCAGCTCGCTGTTCTTGCCTTTAATGCCCGCACTGCGATATCTGCACGCAGCCATATGCAGAGGGAACAGGGACCTGCCCTTTGGCAGTGATGCAGGAGGTTCGCCCTGGGCACCTCTTTCAGCAAAAGTGAGGTGTGAGGAACACCAGCAGCTGGACCGCAATATAAACACAGTTGCCGAGTTGATTCAGATATAGGAAAAGTAACCTTTCACCTTTCCTTGGCAAGATGAAAGACTCCTGGATGAACATACTGACCCAGCTCGCAGCCCAGCTCCGTGGGTGATTCTGATGGCACTGCAGGGGAGCAGTGGGCAGCGGGAAGAAGTGCCTGGTGAAGGGAAGTCCTCATGTAAGCTTTGCTGCTGGAGCTGGGGGACCAGGCTTCATCGCACACGCACCTGGAAGTCAGGGCAGCTCATGACAGAGCAGCAGCTCAGCCACAGCCAACAGAAGATGTGGCCGGGGGTGGGAGGAGAAGCTGGGTAGGTATCTTGTAAAGGAAATGATTAGCAGCCACTCTGTTCTCTGCATTTTTATGTCCTGAGCTTGTAAGTAATTTTTGTGGAAACTAGCAACCTATTAAAACAAAACAAAACAAAAAAACGGAAAAACAAAAAAACAACAACTCTGGAGAGCTGAGTTACCAATGTCTGCCCAAGGACAGGTGAAGGCCTGCAAAGATACTTTGCAGTTCCTACTGATTGCAAGGATTCTCAAGCTGGTCAAAATAGAACTAGGCTGTATTCGTGGCCTGGAAAAAATGTTGAGAAATTTACCAAACTGTAATCTACTTTATCCTAGTGTCAGGCAAAAATCTGCTAGGCTAGGTAAAGGTAAGGTGATGCCATCTGTGGTGCCAGTGCTAATTTGCAAGGTCCTGCTTCCTCGCCCTCCTTTCCCCACTGGCTCTTAGCCCTGTTTGTGTGTCTTCACCTTCAGCTTGGCTTGTGAAGCAGACTGTTAAACATGGAGAGGGCTGCTGCTGAACTGCTTGTGAGTATGACCATAAATGTGTGAATCATCACAGCTGAGAGAGCTGTGGTTTCTGTTAGTGTACAACAAGAAAAAGTATCTCTGCCTAAGGAGGAGTGGGACTTAATCAAAGACCTTATGTTCTTGCTGTACCCTTATACTCGCTGTTTGAACTAAGCCAGGCTTCTACCTGAAGTAATTTAAGAAATGTTTACACAGATTGGTCTGTCAGCAGAGCTGTGGGGAGGAAGACTCCAGCAGCGGGTCAGTGAACTTTTCCGTATTTCTTTTTTTTAATTAAAAATAGCAGTAACAAAGCTAGCATGAAAATGGAGTGGGTGGAAATTCTTAAACATAAATACTCCGCAGAAGGTAAGAGCAAAGACAGGAGCATGTGGCAAAAGGTGAGGACAACTTAAAATCACCTGTTTTGTTCCGTAAAACAAAGAATTGGATTCCTGTTTCCTTCGCGACAATTTGGGCTTTAGGTAGTTAATGAAAATAAAACTCTCATGACTCTGAAAATGCTGTCTTTCTAACTGTTCATGTTGCAGCACTGGAGACAAAATCGCATCAGTTGTTTACCTGATGATCAATGGGGCTGTGAGTTAATCACAGTACTCCAGATACTTTGCACAGAATTTTTAAATCCAGACTTCAGTAATTTTTTTCCTGAGTGAATTGATGATTTCTGCATACTTGGTGCTACTTCAGCTGTCTTCTGCTGAACTTCTGCTATTAGTTACTATTGATTTATTTTAATATCTGATGGCTTAGTAAATGTGATGGTACTTACAGGACACACTGTTCTGCTACATTTGGTGTATGCTAGCTCTCTTAGAAATATGATTTACTGCTTCTCATGTAATTGTGTAGTATCAAGAGCATATAATACTGATCCACATTTTACAAAACACTGATTTTGGTGTGTTTAAGTTACACATGCAGCTATGTGCTCTTCTGGATCCAAACTAGAATGATTGTTATCTTGCAGAGCAGTCTTTAAGAGAAAATCTAAGTGCGTGGGAAGAAGAATGGCACCAAGATTTTTATGTGCAAATAAACATTTATTTATTTTTTTTTGCATAATTTGGAATGACCTATATGGATAATATGACTGTTTTGAAATGTCTTTCAAATGGTGGAAATTGAAAACTTCAATGTTTTCATACAGGTTCAATTTGAAGTGCTGTGCCTTGCCCAGCTCTGGGAGCCAACTGTTGGAGTACGTTTTACTAAGTTACCAAGGTGATTATTTCTTGTATTTTTTTTAATCACAAAGTTAAGTGTTCTAGTTGCATAAAAGCACAAAGGGTTTATTTTCATCATTTTAGCACTTAGAAGGCAGGTTAAACTTCGGACAAGGAGCATCATTTTGTTAGTGCTCTTAAGCAAAGAAATCCGAAGCAGGAAGGTTACTTTTTCTTTGAAGTTCTCTGTACTATTTCACATCTTTGTTCATATGACTCAAATGTTTTCTGGCTTAAGACAAAAATAAGACTATATCAGTTTTGTGTGGGTGGCTGAAATGCTTGTTTCCAAAACTGATGGGTCTTAAGAGATAATGAAATTGCAATATTTTGTTTCACTAATTTCTGTCTCTTTATAGTACCTCAGATGCTGCTTTGACTTTATTTTTCATTAATAGAAAAAAGGTGTCAGGCAGTGCCAAGACACTGTGTTGTAGTGCTGGGAATGATGATGACAGTTTTCTATTACAGTGTCTCTACTTCTGTTGTGCTAAATGAGTAATGCAGATTTGCATGTTTCATGTGAAGAATGCCAGAGCTGTAGAGTGGTGAGCTGTTTGCTGCGCCATTGCAAATACCCTACTTTCCAACGCAGGTAGTGAATAAGCAGACATGCCTTGTGAGTCAGGTCAGTTCTACTGTACCTTTACTGTACTGTTGTTCCCTGAATGATGGACAACCATGTAGGCTACTATAATGGATAAACTCGCATCTTCCAATAAATCTTTAAATACGTCAAAGCACGTGGTTTAATTTTTAACACTTTTAACATTATGCATGGAGGTAATCCACTTTCATTGAAGCTTTGAAATGGACAGGCGTGCTGTCTGCAGCTGACTGGCTTGGTGTGCCTGGTCAGCACGGGTGGACTATATGTGTTAAACAACAAAACAACATTGCAAAATGCCACCTGGCGTGCTTGGTTGCGAGCTGCCTGACAGGCACACATGACTTCATTTCCTACCCTTCCTATGTCCCTTGTCAACTTTTAGAGTTTGACTTCCTCTTACATGATTGTTGTATCCTTCCCCCCCAACCCCCCGATCCCATGAAGTGTTCTTTAAGTTTATTTTATCTTGGATTTATTACTTAAAATAGTCCAAGAAATAAAAGGGAAATAGTAGTGTGGATATTCAAAAAGCTGACAAACTAAGTTTTTTGTTTGTTTGTTTGTTTTTGTCTTACAATGTCACAGAGCATTCCGACAGGCTGCTTGCTTAAATGTTGTCAAATTGATCTTTCTGTTCTGCACTGTTTTACTTAATGAGGAAGCAATTAGATTATATCATAGGCAAGTATTAGAACTGTACATTCCCAGAAGAGACACGGTCCTCTTTGTCAGTTTCATACAGATCCATAATTCTTTCCTTAGGGAATGATGATTTGAATGATAGTCAAGCTCCGGGACTTCTCTAGCGACTGTTTTGACACTGAATGATAAAAGCATTATCCTGTGTGTGCTCTTTTTTTTTTTTTTTTTTTTTTTTTTTTCCTGGGGAAGGGATCGACTACTGCAAGATCTTTAAAGTTGAAACATTGTGAATGGGTGCCGTTTTCAGGCAGTTAGTTCAACTAGCAGAAGAGAATGGGTCTGATTTAAGGATAAAGCTGGTTAGTTTTGGTTTTTACTCCATCCTGTACAATAAGAGTGATTCTCTGCCTTTTTTCCCTAACAATAATTGGGATCAGAGAGTTCAAATACCTGCATGTTACTATTCTTCACCTTTGAATGGAAACATGCAGAAGCCAAGCAATGTGGAGGTGTTTTTCCAGATTTTAAGAGATCACCAGACATTTGAAAGAGAGAGCACTGAAATTAAGGGACCTGTGTTTGTTTTTTCCCCGAATTTGTAAGGAAACATCTGTGCTAGCCCATAGTCGCAGTTGCCATCAACTCCCGAAGTTTTAAATGAAGTCAGCGGTTCATTTCTGGGTCTTATTTTTAACTGTGTATGCTAACCAGTAATTGACTAACACCTGTTGTTGCAAAGTGAAGCAGCCTTCATTCACACAAAATGTGTACCTATTAAAATGTTATTGATTATGCTGTTAAATTGTGTTTTGTGTGAAGTTGATATGGCTTCTTATTACTGACTGTTAAATTTAATAACATGACTGATTTAAAACCTGCTTAAAATGTTTTGTTTTAAGTAGCATGTGCAGATCAGGAAATGCCAGCCCCACAATAATTTTGCTTTTCTGTTGATTAGCAGCACTTTAGCTGATAAGAAAAATCGACATTCATGGTCTGAACCTGCAAAGAGTTCTGTGTGTAAATGGCACGTTGAATCGAGGTGGTGAAATCTTGGCTTCTTTAAAGTTAATGGTTAAATTCTCTGGGAGTATTCATGCTTGTGGAATTGGGACCTTAGCTGAGTATGAATCATCATGAATAGCAGCATGTGCAGGCTTTGCTTGCTCCAGAAGTGCTGACTAACATTTGTGGAGTTTAATTTCTATTTAAATGAAAGAGAGCAGGATCTTGTCTTAATGCTTGCTATTCCCATATTTAAAAATATGCTTAAGTCATGTACTTTAGGTACAAGCAAGTATTTGCATTACGATAAGAATGTGCTTAAGTGTTCAGTTGAATTAGAGGCATAATCCCTCTGTTAGAGGACATATTCATATTCTCTTAGAGAGTTCTGAATTGTAGTGAGATACTAAATTATCAACCAGAACAGAAACAGAGCACTGGTAAACCCTGTGCTTTATACTGTTACTAAAAGGTTTAGTCATGGCTGGTTGTAGACATGGCTGATTTAGCAGGCTTGGAACAGTTTTCTGTGTACTGATGGCTTCTTTTCAATGTCTCTTTCATCTTTTGTACTTTTTGTTTCTAAGATGCATCAAGGCTTCCAGCCTAGAGGCTGTATTGAAGTTAGAACAAAGCCTGGAAGCAGGGCATCTGAATTCAAGCTTAGATGAACTTTTATAACATTGAAGAGGTTTTTAGATGTATCTGCATTAAAGCAGAAATAAATGTAACTTGCACTACTTTTATCATTTTCCTTCATATATTTTCTAGTTACTGAAGATTAAATACAGGTTTAAACAGATCCTGCCCTTTCTGAAATAATTTTAATATATTCATTTGCAGTTTTAGTGGTCATAACATTGAATTTGTGATATCAGAAAATAATTTCTGTTGAAAGTCTGAGATCAAATACCACTGTATGACATCATTACAGAAGAGAGGAATGGATAGGTTGCAAGAGAATAAGCTCTTATTTAATCAAACACAGTAAAATTACAGAAAAATCACCAGCATTATGATTTTTTTTGATTGGTTGGTTGGTTTTTTTTGGTTGGTTGTTTTTTTGCATAAATTCTGTTCCCTAAGACATGCTATCCTTGTTTCTTCCCAAAGGAACGGAAGCCAAGGCAAGTATGTGAAGTTTTGTTCAACAGAAACATCTCAGTAGAGAGAAGAGATTGGCAATTGGTCTAAGGGATAAATAAAACCGGAGGGGTAGCTATGCTGCTGCTAGGGTTACTACTGTCCATTGTTAGTTTTCAAAAAGGACATAGTTCCTTTTGTTAGGAGAAGCTTGTCATCCGTGAGACACTTTGAGAACATAATCAGACTCGGCTAATGCTTGTGACTCCTGACCAGTCCTTTCGCTTGCACCTCAACAGGGCGTAGCTCCACGTCCACTTAGGGCACCTCTTTGCTGTGCAGGTGGCAGAGCACTGGCACGGCTGCCCAGGGGGACGTGTAATCTCCCTTCTTGGAGATCTCCAAAAGCCGCCTGGGTGTGCTCATGAGCACCCTGCTCTGGGTGTCCCTGCTTGTGCCTGGCTGGGCCAGGTGGGCCCAGGGGTCCCTGCCGACCTCAGCCGTCTGTGATCCAGGCAGTGCTCGGGCACCTCTGCTGCTCTGCTTTCAGCCCATCCTTGTGTGATCTTGAAAACAAATCTGCACTTCATTGCATCGAAGGTATTTGGAGACAAGCTTGCCCTTGACTGTAGGCTTCGGAGCACGTTGCAGATTACAGGCCGAGCAGAGGAAGGCCTTGGCTTGTGCTGACTGCTAGCTTGGGGTCGAGCTCGCACCCCTCTGTGGTGTGGGAGCGTGGCACCCTGGGCTGGCCAGCTCCGTGGGATCCAGTGATGTGGTCACCAGACAGTGTCGCACAGCCACCCCGGTGTGTTACTGCAAAGACATTGTTACGTGACACATGCTTTCTGTGAAAGCATTCACCATTTTGTAGGCACCGCTCAGGATCGGTTTGCTAGCACAGCGTGCCCTACCTGTCAGTGCCTCCTAGTGCTGCTGCCCTGGGGTACTTCTGGAGTTTTTCTTGTTTTGTTTCATCACCGACCCAGGACAGAGCTGAGAAAGGCAACCCAGATGAACTGTTTTTTGTTTTTGTTTTGTTTTTATTTTTTATTTTTTTTCTTTTTTGAAGTTGGAGTTATTGGATGAAGTGTTTTGCATTAAATACTCACGATATATCTCATTTTAGTTTAGAGTGTTTGGTGTGAGCAGTAGGCAATACTCCAAAACATTCAGAGAAAACATTATTCCTTAATGTGTATGGATATGTGGGAATCCTTCTCTCTCGGCGCTTAGGAGACTCTTCAGAAAAGGCATTAGAAACCTAAGTTTCCTTCCTCCTTTCTGCCGTTTTATCCCTCACCACTGGGATGCAATGTTTAAAGGAAGGGAAGCTTCTTTCCTCGTTTGTGAATGGTACCCGAATTTCCTTGTAGCTCTATTCTGAACAGCAGCTAATTTTAAATGGTAAGGTGTCAACCTTATTGAATCTGTTCCTATTTTTCCTGGTCACAGATAGTAAATAGATTAACCAAGTTCCTGGATAGTGTACTTGATCCAAGCTGCATTTTATGGATGTTAATAATCCAGTTGATGAAAAAACCCACAGAAACAAGCCTATTCCCAAAATGAAGATGCACTCTGAGTATTAAAGCAAGAAAGCTTGCAGCAAAGTGAAGTTACTCTTGTTTCAAGGAGTACTAATTATTGAATAACTCTACTTCAGAAAAGAAGCATGTGAATTAGTTATTCTGTCGTAATCTGTGAAGGTGAAGATTTTTAAGTCACTGAACTCTTACTGAAAATGAGACTTACTCTTTAAATTCTTTAGATTGCCCCTTTTTTCATATACCTGTTTTTCAGACAAAATATAAGGAATACTTTACTCATTAGCTCTAACTCATTATCTTTGTTCAAGCAGCTGCAAACCTCTAGAATTAGTCACTTTCACCATGAAATGTAAAGTATGGGTAATCTGTAATGTTTATTCAGTGCAAAAGTTGAACTGAAACTATAGGAGGCTTACAGGGTAGAGGTGGAGCAAGCATCCTGAGAATTAACCCACAGATAGGATATATATTTGTTATCTTTAAAACTGGAAATAATTCAGTGTTGGTAAAGCTGTTATTATGATGAAAATATACCAAGCCTTACTCTGAGTTGATTTCCATTCCCTTTTAAACACAGACTCCAACTAGACAAAATACTAACAGATCTCAGAATTTAATGAAGACATTATCATAGAGGCAACTACTCTTTTAAGGTTAAAAATTAAAATAAAAAATCTGATTGTCACCTCAAGAGCAAAGGAAGAAACATGCTTAACAGCACTGTCAGATGCACTAAAACACAAAATCCAGTAGCACTTGTTAAAAAGCAAAATGTCCGCTTGAATACTTGCATTGCTTTTGTGAACTAGAGTGGAAATGCAGGGGAAGTAGAAAACATTTCTGCTACGTATGATTGTCTGTGGCTTATGCTTGTAAGAATGAAAAATGGAAGTAGATTTTGTTCTCTGAAATTGCTGAATCACAGTTCTTTTCACTTGGCTGTGGCAATGGAGATCAGCAGGGATTTCCTCGGACTACTGATGCGACAGGACACGACACCGCATGCTGTAAGAATGCTGCCTGATAGCAGCTTGCCCATATCAATAGAAAGTAGCTCCCCTGTAATATTGATGGTTGCAGACAGTAAAACTGCTGACGGAGGCTTAAATGCTCTTTATAAGGACTAACCCTGTGAAAAGAGCCAAGTCAGGGAATCCCTTGAGGTCGGTTTTTTATTTGGTACCGCTGTACTTGTATGTAGCATTAAGTTCCCTCTCTAACTTAAGCATTGAGAAATTGGGTGCCAAGGACTGCAAGAGTTAGCAGGCAAAGAAAAGCTGTCTTGCTTTGTTACAAATCTTTCATTTTGATGTTGTAAGGAACTTTGATGTCTCAGTCTGTAGTTAAAACTATCCCATGCTGTGTTTCCCTTTGTAGATACAATTTTCTGCTTTTAATTTGAGGGATTCTGGCAACTTGGTCAAAGCTGCTGCTGTGACTGGGCTATTACAAATCTAAAAAGTCAGAATGGTTCCACAAAGCATGTGCAGACAATCTGTTTCAGGTCTAATGCAGATTTATTTCTGTTTGCAGAATCTCTGAATATGGTATCCTTGCTGATACCTCTGCTTAAGGAAATCGACACTGCCATGTAAATATTAGCCACAGCATGCCAAATCTCTGAAGAGAACTTGCTGTTCTTTTAAACGTTGCTGTTTTAAACAGCTTGCCATTGTTTTAAAATCATGCTGCTGATCTGCGGAGGTCAAGTGGCTCTGCCCGACAATGGTCATACTCCTACAGAATCCTTGCGTTCGTACTCACCTTTGTTTTCTTGGTTTTATGCAAATATAATGTCTGTCTGATGGTATTAGAAGAGACATGGGGCAGTTATTCCTCGCTGTTATGCCAGTATCAGTATATGTAGGGTTATAGTAATATCAAGGCACTGTTGAGTATTAGTATCTTCATGAATGAGGCTAGGAATTATGATGACTTATGATCTTGCTGAGAGAGAAGCGTATGAAAGTCTGTTTTAGACTGATCAATCAAAGCAGGAGTACCAGGTTTAAAATAAAGAATTTCAGTATATCTTGATGCTTTTCCTTTTTTTCTAAAGTCAGGTGGTTAATTTCTTCTTCAAAGGAACAGCAAAATTAAGCAAAGAAAAAATGTTTTTGTTTCGTGATTGACACTGAAAATCTTAAAAAGATGAGTAAAAAAATTTCAAGTTTTCTTATGCATCTTGTAACTATTGAGCTCTTATTATTGTTTTAAGTTTTCCTGTTCAACTTTAGCAGCCATAAATTCAGTGGAAGATGATGTGTCACATAACTGCTGGAGTTTACAGAAAATGGTGAACATTACAGAATTTCACAATAAATTATGCCAGGGTTTCACTTTTTTTTTTTTTAATTAGGTCCCCCTGTTCCCTCTTAAAAATTACAAAACTTCATGATGATGATGATGTCTACTTGCTCCTCCTCCCAGGAAGAAAATATTGGAGGCTGGAAATCTAAGGAATTATGTTTAATTTTGTACTTCCAGTGTCATAATATACAGATTTGTAAACAACCTCAGTGAAATGCCTTTTTGAATTGATCTGCCTATAGCTTAAAGTTTTGTGTGTTAGTGGTTGAGCATTTCTTGTTCCAGTTATATTTCTTCCAAGAAATAAAGATGAGCCTGTGCATATTGTTCTGCTGCTCCTTTCAAAGGAGCAGCAGAACAATATATTTGTTTGGAGGGTAAGGAAGCACCATTTAAACTGTCTTTGTGCATCTTGAAACCATAAGGTGCAACTCCCATATGTTACTGTGTTCTTTATATCTTTACCTGGAGGATTTACAGATAGCGCAAATGTGAATTTTAAAAAATCAACTCCAACATATGTACATATGCAGAAGTATATATGCAGATAGAATTCTATGTAGGTAAGTTGGTGTAGAGATAAAATATTATCATGACAAATAGGCCAACAAAGTTGCTTCCCCTATGGAGAACTACCTCGTTTGTCTGGATGAATTTGGCAATGTTACATTGTTACAAGTTAAAACCAAATAATTGCTTTAAGGAGGGAAAATCAGATCAACAAAACATGTGCCAACTCATTTTATTTTCTTTCTTTTTTCGAGGAGTGTGTAGACTTTGGGGTAGCACTGTAAATTTATTTGCAGTTGACTGCTGGATTGTAAAGGACACATTAATCTTTCAAAAGGGAAGCAAACTCCCAAATGTATTTTCATATTTGCTTACTTTTAACTGTCTTTAATTCCAGTCTCTGTGATCAGATGTCTTTCAGTGTAGCTTCTGACCAGCTGATACCATCACTTTCTTTCAGAACAAATTTTAAAAGGTTCTATTGTTGTTGATGAATGGTCACGCTTGGGTGAAGACAGATGGCATTTTGACTGATAATTTCGGCTTAGTGCAAGGGATAGTGTTCAATAACATCAAAGAATTTGAATCAAGAAGCGTTGAGAAATGACACACTTCATCAGTGAGTTCATTATTTTCTACTTGGTGTGGTCAGTGAATATTCAATGTACAGAACCTGGTGGTCATGATTTCTCTTTGCTTTTTAACTTGCATTGTTAACTAAACATGTACAGATCAAATATCAAACGCTGGCTTTGAGCCACTGGAATGACAGACTGTTTCAGCTACGCTTTACCATTTGCTTGCAGTAATAATAGAACTTCAATTAAACTTGTCCATCTAGATCAGATTTCGACACTTTGGCTGTTTTTGATGATCCTGCAATGCAGAATGCTGTCAGGAGGAAATACAGCTCACAGGAACATATGATACTATCTTTGGTTGCAGTCTTGCAGTTTGGCTTGACTGAAACCAATTGCTTTTTGTCAGTCGTTCTCTTTCAGTTGCTTCTGCTGCTCTTCTTCCCCCTTTTTCTTGATGCACTGGGCCATCCTTGGGATTTGTATGCATAAGCAGGTTCAACTCATTAGAACAGCAGAAAAATAACTCCACAAAACACAAATGAACAGAGTTTGCAGGTCAGCTGTTTACCATGTTGCTACTTGCTGTGGGACTAGACAAATGCCAAAGCTTTGCGTAAGTGGATGGAGTTCTGTGTCTAGGAAACGTGGGTAAGGTCAGGCTGGGAATGAGAGAGGGTCTGTGGGGGACCATTAAAACATGACTCTCCACTTCTGGTGTTCCTCAGCTGTTGGTACAGTTCTGTGGAGATACCTTGTGGCCACCTATTGTGTGCATGTATTTTTTGTATGCGAGACCTGTGATGTTGCCCATGTGTGTCTAAGTGAAAGTATATTTTTAAGACATTAATGTTGTTTTGTTTTTTAACTTCGTTGTAGATCTTACTACATCTTAAATGTCAGGTTTATCCCAAGATGCTGTGAATACATGATACACGCTGCCTGTCATGGCCGCACATGAGGAATTAAGCCACTGTTGAAGAAACAGCTGACTTGGGTTGCCAAGTGCTAATGGAGACACTTTTAAAGGGAGTATACAGGGATCTACATATAAACCAAAGTAGGTAACTATAACAAGAGAGATCTCTTCAGGCTTAACTTCTAAAAAATCAAAGAACAGCTAAAAAAACTTACCTTACATTTGGGCGAATATGATAGTTACATTTTGAATAGCACAAGGGAAATTGACCTCCTATGTGACAGCATTGCAAATTCATCAAAGAAATAATACTTTGTTTTCCTTTTATCAGCTGCTAAACAATGTAAGAGATGCACAAAGAAGTGAAATCTTCCTTAAAATGAAAGATGAACTTTTCCGTCTAACGTCTAAGAATTTCTGTCTAATCATATTTTCAGCAAGATACCTTCTCTCCTCAGCAAAACTATGCATATTCATTGTGTATGCATGTTTAGATTGCATTCACAGTGTTGGTATTCTCAACATTATTCTCAAAATACCTGTTTGCTTCTCAACAGATATCAAAAAAATAAAAAATGTGTGAATCAGACCATGGAACGTTGTTTACACCTCAAAGGATTAGTGATGTAGGTATGTATGCTATCATGTTCAAATGTAATTATTTTGGATTGCTAGAATAAAACTATTTCTGAAATGTTTTGTGCAATTAATTGTTGCATATGGAAGCTGCAGTAGTATTTTGATGTTTAACATGAAAAATCTTTCCATAATTAGACATCAACTTTAGGATCATTTTGTCAAGCTTTCTGCAGGTACGTGGCAAATGAGAATCCTTAGGAGAGACTTGAAGGAGGATCTTGATATAGCTTTGCAGGACTCACCTTAGCATTTTATGTGGTATCCTTCTGCAAAACCGTTTATTAGACATATTGCTTCCAGCCACTACATGCTTACTAGTGAATAGAGAAAAACAAACAAACAAAAAAACTAATATCTAATGGCAAGTTTCACCGTTAAAGGTATCTAAAAAGAGATGGAAAGAAAAGTCTCATTCTTTATCCCCATAAGCATCCTAGCTTACATGAGAAATTACTGGGAATCTGTATGGTTACAGTACTTGGGCAAATGTTCAAGTATTTTTGTTGACCAATATGATTGTATCTTAGGCTTTAGCCAATTTTTGTTACAGAATATTGTGAAAAGATATTTTGAAATCATATCTACCTAAGCTTATTTTTTATTAATATGGATTTATGTATATGTATACACCCAAAAATACATACATACAAGGTATATAGCATTTATTTATATCTTTAAAATAAAGGACACATCAAACACATTACCTGTAATATAAATGTAAAGTTTGCATTGAATTAATCTTGCATGGAGAGACCTTGATGACTTCTACCACCTTACGTTTGTTTCAAATTCTTATTCAGGAACTCAAATCTTTGTTATGGAAACAGTTAATGTTTTTATTATACTGTTTCTAAATTTTATGCATAATGCTTTCATTTTATGGCTCATACTTAAAGTATTTCTCAAATTTGACATGACTGTAAATGTTTGTGATAACTAGAAAATCTGGTGACTTCTATGAAAAATGGTCTATGCGTCCAGAAGTATAAACCCATTGACTACAAACATCTATATGAACTTGCTGCAACAGAAAAAATGGCATCAGCAAAAAATGAATTAAAGGTACGTGTTTTTTATTTCTAATATCTTTTTTTTTTTTTTTTTTTTTAAGTACAATGATCACATTTTTTCACTGCCCTCAAAGAATCTGAAAATGAATAGGAATAAGAAACTGTTTTAACAGTGTTCACGATGGGCAAAAAAGATGCAAGTTTATAACACTGTTACTGTGACTTGGAAACTTCAATGTTGAAATATGGAATTTCTTGGAATCAGGGATGCAAAATACATGGAATCTGCTTCCCAAAAAGACAGGAGACATATTTAAGTGCTTAGAGCAAATTCATCCACTCATTAGGTAACCAACTCGAAATAGTGGGGATAATGAAGAACTAATGGGAACTAAGGGGGATTGCTCTGGAAAGAAAGTAAACCAAAAATATAGACATGAAGTGAAGATTTCCAAAAGTCAAGTTGAGGTAGAGCGTGAGAAGAAAATAAAGAGTTTTATAGCCACATAATGTAAATTTAGAGCTGGACAGAAAGGTGTAAATAGCTGCAGTATGTCCCAAATAGTGAATAAGAGGGAGTCTATTTAATACTAATAAAGTTCAATGAAAGCTTTACCTCTGCTTTTGTTAGGAATTTGTTTTATAATGTGTTGACAAAGCAGGGTGACAAGCAGAACTGAAGACAAAATTCTGTGCTGTCAAACTGGAGAGAAGACTGAGTACCAAATCCAGTATCCAGACTAAGCACTCATCCAGTGATGTAATTTCACATGCTAATTTTTTAAGTCTGATCTCAGAGGCATTTAATAAATCCATGTAACAGTGGGTGATACCATACAAGTTGAAAATAGCAAGGTGGTTTAGTATATTAAGAGTGGGGATACAGGGAAGGAAACATTTTTGACAATGATAGACCTGAAGTCTTCAGTTATGTACAAGTTGATTAGAATAAAATGTGAAGAAAAGAATTTGTAACACTGAGTAAGTAAATTAAAAATGCGGCCAGCCTTTAAATATGGGGGGGGACAGGATGAACATTGGTAGTTCTCCAGACAGCTTCATTACAATCTTTACATTAGGCATATACCAAACAGGTTATGACGGAGTTCTGCCTTTGTAGAAGAAGGGCCAAATATTAGAGAAAATGTGAAGACTAAATTAGAAAGGTTAAGATATAGCTAACTCTTGAATACTGCATATGACCTTCATCATTATAGTACCTGAAAAAACAAAACAAAAACAAACAAAAAACACTTGAATAATACAGGAAATAATACCCTCATAAAGAAACCTAAAGGAGTTAGTATATCTTCAAGAATTTTGAGTGAAAGCATTGATCAAACTTGCTTACGTTAATATACATCTATCTAACAGGTAGATGAAATGTGACAACTTGATACCAGAACTGTCAGCAGATAAACCACTCACGCATGAATCAGTTCATTCACTCATGAATTTCTTGAGCTTTAAACTACCTTTGGAAAAGTGAATGCAAGAATGCAGACTGCTGTTTTGTGTGTGTATATTTATTGTTCGTTGTATTCCCCGCTAAAAAAAAAATTAAAAAATTATTATAGTGAGTGTATTCGTATAGGAAGAATATATTCATATATTCTTACTCCTTTTTCTTCCAAATTTTCCCCATTCTTATTCTAACATCATAATAAAATCAGTAATGTACGCCACAGCTTTGAAAAGAGACTGTATAAAAGTGACATTCTGTTCTTCCAAAGCTTTATAGATTTTATACTGACACAATGATATTGTGACAAAGTATGTTTTCAAGCAAGATTTTTACATTAATCAGATAGGATGTTAGTCTGCTGATCAAGGTGTCATTTCTTTGGGTCACATTTCAAAGCCGAATTATTGTATGAGACCTGCTCACTCTGTCATGTCGGCACCCAGTTGCCTGGGAATGCTTTTGTCGGGATGGTAGTATAGCTGGGCCGTTGATGCAGCCAGTGAGGTTGGTTTGCGGCTGGTTTATTAGCTTAGGTTCAGCGTACAAACACAGCTTATTTGTCTCAGAAGTGCATGTTTGACAAACAGTTCAGCTTTCATGTGCCATGACAACTAAACTGTTGGGTCTTGATGGGCCTCGGTGTGGTGTGGAGGCATTCCGATGTCTTTGTGGTTCACGTCTGGAGCTGAACTGAGCTCGGCAGCTGTGGACTGCGGCTGACCACTGCTGCGTGGCTGCGCTGCACCTCCAGTAAGCTTGCCCAGCTGCTGCATGCCAGCACACGACCAGCAGTCAGGCTAGGTGTTGTGAGCTCTGAGATCTCGTGGCTGTGGGGACGTTGTACATCGTCTTTGACAAATGTCAGACCTCCATGCGTAGAACCAGTCCTAAAAAGAAGCTAGAAAGTCCTGTTAACTTGAGGGAGCTGTTTAGAGATTTGTGCTTGAGTGTCTTTCTGTCTTGCTTCCCAGTGTGTCCCCTATGAATATGTATTACCTGCCTTGTCAGTGTCACTTACATAAAAGATTGGAGAGTTGATGGATTCTTTTTTTTTTATTTTTGTTTTTTAATTTTGTGCCATTCTGAGGGAGGACTTCTGATTGCTTCTATTACCTACAATTCAACAGGGGAAACATGGAATATTTTTGTGAACAAGCTCATTAAATAGCAAACCCAAAGGTGTGGGAAGACTGTAGCTCATCTAAGCGCTCCTCCAGCTGTTCACTAAACGGTTTGTTCCTTTGAAACTAATTTTTCATCATTTGTCTTTTGGTATTTCACCTTTTTTCAAGTGTTTTCCAACTGAGTAGGTAATAAAATATGTATGCTGAAAGCTCCACAGAGAACAAAATGTGTTCCCACCTATTTATTTGTGTTGTTGCTGCTGATTCAGGTAATCCAAGTTTTGAAGTGCTGGGTTACTTCTCCATGGATGTGGAACCACATAAGCAAATGGCAAATCAATTGTTGGCCACTTAAGGAAGAAAAGTACTTGTGGATGAGAGCTGTACGGGAATGCTCCACAGCTTCCTTCTTTGAGAAGCCTGCGGGTGTCACCTCAGCAGGCAGAGGGAGTGGAGATGTGGCCTTTCAGGGGTGTTGCAGTCCTTCTTGTGCGTGTGAAGGCAGAGGGGGCAGCGTGTGGCTTTGTCCAGCTTTCACTATGCAGGAACACTGACTGAGCATTTTTAAGAGTGAATTACTTCTACCTGAGACAAATGAAAAATTAGCAATTATGTCTCATAATGGTGTTTCTTTCCTGGGCTAGATGTGGAGTGAGATCTTTATTCCTTACTCCTTGTTATGAACTGGGACAAGAGTTTCCAATTTTTTTCCTTGCTCACTACTGTTCTGCCTTAGAAAGATATGGCATAAAGGAAGGCCTGGGGAGGAGGAATTAAAAATTAAATAAAATAAAAATAGGGGGTGAATTATGGGGACCTCTGGATATGGAGGGGGGTTTTGCAACCTGAAGTAGTTGACTGGGGAGGGATGGGGTCAGATGGTAAAGAGGTAGGCTGTGGCTGGGCATCAAGAAAAGTAGCAGGAGAGGAGCAAATGTTTGCTGAGCTGAAATCCTGCTTTGTCCTGATTAGCCACTGCGAGGCAGGAAACAGTCATGATGGCAGGAGGATAAAATAAAACTGACCTAGCTCAGGGGTATCTGGCAGCCACAGACTTCTTTTCCTTCTTCCTTCATTGTTGATTGGCCAGAATCATCTGGCTGCTATTCCATCAGCCTTTATGGCTTTTCCTCTAGTTTAAGAAGTAACTCCATCTATCTCTGTCTTCCTATTATTAACTGAAGGTGGAAGCAATGTCTTTTTGAAGCCCTCAGACAATTACAGAGTATCTTTAAATAGACAGACTTTGGGAAAGCACCCTGTTTTCAGTAATCCATTTTTGAAGTTATTTTTCTTGAATGAAACATTTTTACTCTTTCATCTTACTACCTGTAAGAGTTTATTTTTATTTCTCTTACTAATCTCCCCTCTGTCACGTGGGGAACAGGGATGGAAAAGAAAAGGAGAAAAAGGAAGAAAAAAATACATTCCATTTTCTTCTCGTTTTCATTTTAATTGTGATTTGAAGTTGAACAATTTTTTTCATGGAAATTGATTACATTTCAACCCATTGTTCTTCAGAAAAAACAGTTGTGTGAAGAGCCTTTAGGTTCACCATTCTGTAGTTAAATTTTGATATGAAGGCATTTGATAAAGCTATTGAAAATACTTATAAGCATTTATTTTCCTGCAGATTAAAAAAACAGAACAAATTTCAAAAATTAACAAAGAGCAAATGCTGCTGAAACAGCATCGCCAAGTGTGGTGGCAAGAGCATAAAAGACTGCGTGAGAACAGGTAAGAACTGAGGAATCTTAATTAGTTATTATTCATCAGCAGACAGAGATTCTGGTGTAGCATACTTGATTAAAGGGACATTAGGAGGATAAAAATTAAAATATCTTAACCGAAGATAAATCTTTGGGCAGGGCAGGAGAGTTTGTGGCTTACATTGAAAGGGGTCAGTAGATGCAAAGAGAACAGATGAAAGGAGGGCAGAACAGGATGGATGTTCTGCATGTACTTAGTGGCACATACTGTGATCTTCAGCTGTTTAGCTGACCTGTCAGAATCTGTAGAGCCTGTATTTGTAGGAGTATCAGAAGTTTTCAGATGTGTTTTTAATCCTTTTAAGTGTCAGTGTGTCTCTAGATATGTTGAGTTGTTCACAGTTATAACAGGGGATGTTAATATTGCTCATGATAACAGAATTATCCTCTCATTGCTAAAGGTGAACGGAGTATTCCAGAGACACTGATAATATACTTTAACTTTTGGTTGGCCCTGCAGTGCTCAGGCAGTTGGACTTGATCCTTCTAGGTCTCTTCTGACTGAACTATTATTCTGTTCTATTGTATTCATGCTGCAGAAGCTGTTTTCTTTCGAATGATGGATGCATGTACTTTATCTTAGAACTTTCAGGAAAGAATACTTTTGGTGACCTGCTGCAGGTGTTTTTATTTTTATTTATTATTTTTTTTCCAGAAATACTTGTAACTTGCTGACCAAACCACAGACAGCTTTGTTGTCCTAGGTTTACTAGCTTACGTATTGCATGTACAGCAGATCAATAGTAGCATGTTTTGCTCCAAAGAGGGTGGCTTCCATACTACTTTTCTGTAAAACGCCTGACCTTAATAGATTCCCAGGCAGAGAATCTCTCTTTTTACTCAATTATCAGAGTATTTGAGGCTTATTGTTCTTGTCAATTTAATAAATAAGAAATCAAATCTTCTGTATTAAAGCAAACAAACAAGCAAACTCATTCATACCTTGCAGGGAAAAAGCAGAAGCAGAAGTAAAGATTGTTCTGGATGAAGGAAGTCATAAGTATGACTTTTTTTTGGACATATGGGACTTGGGTAAGACTTTTCAATTCATGTCTTCGTTCTTCATTATAGTCAAAATTTTCTTGATTACTTGTTTGTTTTTAAGTGCCTGTCATGACAGCTTTAGATTTAGGAAGTATAGTGCTACATAATACTCTGTGTGTTTGAGAAAGCCTTATGTTTCATTTGGATATAGAGCATAAATTATCAAAGGAATGGGATGCATACCAAACAAATACTGTAGCTCCTATCTGGCAACTAAGAGAGAATTTGAAATTCTGGATGTCTGAAATGCAGCATTACCTCTCAGAAGACTCTTGTCTGAAATATAAGTTCAATCCAGTTGACATGTTACAGCAGGTTGGTATTTTAACTTTACAGTTTCTAATCATTGTCTTTTTAGCATTTTTATTTATTTATAAGCAATATTTTAAGAATATAACTCAGAGTATTCAGTAGGCTTTGTATTTGTGGTACTGCAATTTTTTCACTAAAATTGTAAAAGCATAGCAGTGTGAAACTGGAAATCAAGCTTTTTGTTTCCAAATAATAAATTTCATATTCTAGCAATATGAAGTAACAGTATTGTATTTCATGAAATAGATTGAATTTGTGAAGAAGCAACAGGAAGAAATTCTGGAATTTCTTAATCTTGAAAGTCTGACTGTGGAAAGAGAGCTTGAGGCCTATAAAAGAAAAGTAAGCTTTTCCTTGTTAATGGTTTCTGAGAAAAAATATAATGCAGAGTACTCTGAGTAGCATTTTTCATCACAGGCTTTAGTGCATTCTTCTGGAGAAAAAAATAAACTTTTCCATGAAGTTCCTTCAGCACTACTATCTTTGGAG
Source organism: Stictonetta naevosa (assembly GCA_011074415.1). Taxonomy (NCBI): domain Eukaryota; kingdom Metazoa; phylum Chordata; class Aves; order Anseriformes; family Anatidae; genus Stictonetta; species Stictonetta naevosa. The sequence goes on along the minus strand of CM021703.1, from coordinate 39,151,174 downwards.
TTCCCCTATCCAGATTTGAAGAACTTAATTATCAAGGAGTACTGTAAGCTTGCAAATGAATACTGGTCTAAGCTTCAAGAGGTTGATCAACAGCTAAAAGTCATATATAGGTAATGATACCTGTTTCTAGATTTCTTTTGCTGGGGAAAAAATAAACTATAATGTATTTTACAATCTACAGATCCTGCAGTTGCCCTTACCATGATAGGTGGTTCTATTTTATTCAGTGCAGAAAATAGTTGGCTCACTGCCCAGTTCTATGGGGTTAAAGCCAGTTACTGTTTGCACAGCTGTGAGAATTGAGGCAGTCCTTTCTAAAGAACTCATCTGAAATAGTAAGTGAAATGTTTTGTGAATTAAAAACCAACAATCTGATGTGTGTCAAATGTCCTCTTCACACACTTTTATATGGGTAGAAGTGATTCTTTCTGTGTGATGCACTATCAAATTTAAGTCAGAAAATTATAGCCTTTCTGAGGGAGATCTTAAATGTATTTATTTATAAAGTTGATAAATAGGTCCAATCTCTTCAAGAATGTTGGTTCATTGCAGTAACTATCATCACAAATAAATGTGAAACTCTATGTAGATTCAGAATAGTTTCTTATTATGTAGATGGGGGGTAGGGGAGAGGAATGTGGCTCAAGAAAAACTCGTAGAAGTGACAGTGGCAGCAACCTGCTAGAGGGGTGCACAGGTAGGCTGCCTGGGACAAATTACCTGAATTGGGTCTGTGTATGCCAGCATTATTAGATGGGAAGGTATAAAATCATAAATGAATCATCAGCAATTGTCTCGGGTATGGAATTTAAAGCTAAATCTTGATCTTTGCCTTCTGTTCCTGAAATCTTTATTGCTCATTTTGATTTCTATGATTTTGTCCACAACATTAAAATGTTTTCAATTCAAAAGGCAAAATAGGGTTAGAATGTTTGATTGATCCAGATCAGCTTATTTTATTGATGCTGAAACACAAATTTTGTTTTTTTTTTGGGGGGGAAACTGTCCCACAAATTGTGGACTTGGAACCAATGTGTTATAACTGATGGTTCTCTACGCACTGTTATATTTTTGTCACAATTTCCAAGGATGTCTGAATTATTTTAATAACTGAAAGATGAATTGAGCACTACATATTTAGCACTGTATCTTCAGCAACATCAAATGAAAGGAATATTATGACTAAGTCAAGTAAATCTGGTCCCTCTTTTTGGGTCTATTGACAGGATGTTCCTGCTGAACAACCAACAATGACTCCATTGATAGAGAAGTTAACATACCACTTGGTATAGAGAAGTTAACATATCTCTTGGTGGCATTGTTGCAATCTGTCTGCAGATTCAACCACACAGTGGTGCATCAAGTTCAGGCTGTCCCGACTATTGCAGAGGATATGTGGAGATTATAGGGCAGAGAGGGTAACTTCTCTTCCAAGTTGTTTGTATTTTGCAGGGTGTGTAAAGCTGAGGATTAACCCTGGGTAAGCCTTTCAAAGGAAACAGCTGCCTCAGGGCTGTTGAATATGAGACAATCACCCTGCTTCAGTTCTGAAACAAAATAATGAAGTGTTTTCTAGTAGCAGAATGATATACATATATATATGTATATATGTGTATATATATATGTATATATATATATGTACTCATATATGTATATAAGAAAAGCAAGCAGTATATTTAAAATTTGGGTTGTACATTCAGCCTTGTATAAGTTTGTCAATATCCTGTCACTGAAGCAGCATGACGCTAACTTAAATATTTATCTAAAATGTACTGGTGCTTTTCAGATTCTTTTTAGGTGAGGTCTTCCTTTCTGGAATTTTACCAGAGTTTTAAGAAAGGGAATGTCTTGCATTTAATCAGGCAGGATATTTTGTAATTCTGTCCATTTTATGGTTGTGAATACTCTGGAATGGATCATACTGGGCTGGCTTGTGTTGAGCTGAACAATGCTTTTTTTAGTTGTTTGTCTATGAACAGCTGACAAAATCTAAGCACAGCTGACAAAGCTTGGCACAGCTGACAAATCAAGACACTGGCAGTCAGTGTTTTCCTACTCACAATAAACTACTTGCAGCTCTAGCTGTAGCTGTTAGCTCCCCAGAGTATTCTCTGCCACTCTCAATTTCTCCATCTTGTTCCTAGGTAGTACAGAGATCACAGAATCACAGAATGGCTCGGGTTGGAAGGGACTTTAATGACCATCTGGTTCCAACCCCCTGCTGTGGGCAGGGATGCCACCCACTATATCAGGTTGCCCAGGGCCCCATCCAACCTGGCTTCCAGGTTGAACACCTCCAGGGATGGGGCGTCCACAACCTCTCTGGGCAACCTCTTCTAGTGTCTCACCACCCTCTGAGTGAAGAATTTCTTCCCAGCATCTAATCTAAATCACTTTGATAGTTGAAAACCATTCCCCTTTGTCCTGTTGTTATCTGTCTGAGCAAAGAGGACATCTGTCTCTCCATCTTATTTACAAGTCTACTTGAGGTATCGAAATTGAGATCCATCATTAGCTGGCCATTAGAGCAATATACAAGTCAGAGGGATCCTTGCAGAGATGAGAGAACTGAGGCTGAGACTGGTGGTGCAGGAACTGGTGCGCCTGCCCATGTGCTCTGGAGGCAGAGCAGGTCACCATACCAGCCTTCTGAGCACAGAACCTGTGCAGTTCCCTGCTCTCAAGTTTGTGGTGTGGTGTTTCCTGATTGAGATATATCTTACTCTGCCTCACTCTTGTAGATGGAAGACCTATATTTGTTCATGAACTTGAATGTTTGGAAAGAATGCTGTGTTATCTTAAGAAAAAGAAATGGTACTCAGCATCAGTTGCAGTCAGATATTTAAGTCACGCATAGCAAAGAATAATTAATTTGTCCATTAAAGTTACTCTTCAGAAAGCCCATACCTCAAATTCTAAAATTAATAAATGAACAGATTTCATTAATCTCCTCCCTTTTCTCTACAGGGAGCTTTTCAAAGCACTCATTTCTGAGGATCAATTGCAAGATATCTTCTGCAGAGGCACTAAAGGTTGCAAAAATAGCACATCTTCCCAATAGCACTTCTTTATCAAAGCTCAGGAGCTGTTATCTTTGGAGAACTGTGTCCACTGTTTAAGCCCTACAGCCTGAAGGTTACAAGTTATTACTGCAACCATTCCCTGTTTAATGGATTCCTTAATCCCATTTCACTCTCCTGGGCACTATTTCTTCTTAGCATATGAGAAAACCCTCTGCTCAGACATCTATATTCATTGTCTTTCATGATAAATTTAAGCAATCACCTATAAAGAAACACTTTCATTACTAGAGAATGTCTGCATTTGCTAATGAGATTCCACATTTTATGTTGTGTCTAGCACTTACTTGGTAGTTGTCAGTCACTGCAAATAAACTTTTTACAGGAGCTAAATATTTTTAAATATTTTTCTTTCCCCCATTTCAAAGCAGTCTCTCTTTCTCCTCATAATGCTGGATTTAATAGCAAACAGCTGTGTCCTACAAATTGTCAGATATTCCACACAGTTTATAAGAAGCAAAAAGAAAATGGGTAGAGAGTAAGAATAATATAATTATCTCAGATAAGATTGTTGAGGGAAATATAGCTCCATGCACATTTGTACTAATTTTAACATTAATCAGTCTCAAAGTCCAGTTTATTACTCTAGTATTCTTAGTCCTAAATCTGTAACTGCACAAGTGCTGTGGAGCTTTTTCATCCGAGTTTGTGCTACAGTACTGTAAAGCATCCCCACAGTGGAAATATTTGAAGTCCTGGGTAAAAAGGGAAGTCAGTGAGCAGCAAGGTGAGGTGTGGCTGGGTGTTACATCATATGCCATGCTAACTGTGCCAGTTCATTGGGTCTGTTCAGGTGGCATCCTTTTCATTCATTCCAGTCAGGCTGCTGTTGAACTTTTATTTTTATTTTTTTTATTACTAGCCACATTTTGTGGCTAAAAAGCTGTCAGCAAATGCAGATTGTGAATGTTTCTCTTTAGAAAAGCAAAGATCTAAGTATCAGTGTATTACCTTTGTACTGTGACGTGGTGCTGTTACCTGCAGACACTTTGGTCATTGTGGTTGTTCATTTTCAATGTGTTGCTTTCATTTTACTCTGATAAACAGATGAGTTACACAAACGCACTACAACAGAGGGTCGCTAAGAGTTAATGCATCATGTTGTGTCCCCCCCCACCCCCAAAAGAAAAAAAAAAAGTTAACAAAAAAAGTTAAAGATGGGATCTCTCTATACACATATTACCACTGCAGAGCTCTGTTTTGTTTTGTTTGTAGCACTTACAGCTTTAATAAAGTTGCTGGAATTTATTGAAGGAAGTAGGATGTGATTTTTCATTATGCAGTTATCTTTGTTGTGTCATCTGGATAAAGATGAGAGTAACTTTTAACATTTATTCAAAGAAAAACAATATAGGGAAAGTACACGTGGAGGGCAAGAAACAAGGAGTTCATAGTTATGGAATAAATTTTTTAATGTTTCTTCTTAATTTGACTATATGTTGCCGCCATTTTGATCATGGAATAATGAATCTATGCTGAAAATGGTGTAGTAAGCTAAGAATCATTTTTATTTCATGAAATGGGGAATTGAAGGAAGAGAAGCTTTGATCCAATATCAGGTTTACAGGTTCAGGGTTGTGTCATAGAGCCCACTACAGCCCACTGAAGGTTTAGGCTTTTTTTTTTTTTTTTTTTTTTTTTTTTTTGTAAACACTTAGAACCAAACTTCTCCTGTTAAAATGTTAAATTACTTTGGAGCTGATTGTGTTGAATTTGAATTTCTGTAGGAACACTGAATGGAAAGAAGAAGATCAGTGGGTTTTTCAGACTGTTATCAACCAGTATCCAAGTGATCTTCAGAGAAGAAGGACTTTGTACCTCGATGTGCTGCAGAGATACCTTCCTCACAAATCTAGACATGATCTGGTCAGTGTTGTTAGTTCAGCTATATACTTTCTTGTATAAAGCATGTAGTGAGCATTTGTACTAAAAAATGTTTATCAAAGGTTTTTATTTTGTAACTTCTTAACTATAGATTTTATTTTGTACAGTGAAGATGAGAGATGTTCCTGTCTTAAAAACAAACAAACAAAAACCATTCACTTCTTCACAATAAGCACCATGGATTTTACAGTTCCACAACCCCTTACTGCCAAATTCACAAAACTAGTTTGCTAGCATTGCTTTTTGCTATACAATTTTATAGTTATGTCTCACTATTCTGCTTCTCTTGTTATTTTTATCTTTTATAAGGATGTATAGCATTGTCACACTGTCTAGGAATAGTTATTTTAATTGCTCTATGGCACATATATAGCAGGAAGAGTGGAAACTTATCTCCTGCTCTCAGAGAGAGGCTATTTTTACATTCATAATGCATTTCAAATTGATTACTGATTCTTTTTACACTCCACAGTGAATAAGCACATAGCAGCTAATACAGAAACCCAGTTCAAGGCCAGAACATTTCAGGATGTCATAGGGAAAGTAGGAGTCTTTTCTTATCTCTGCATGTATTTTTAGACCATCTACTTCCTTATGTTTGAGGAGTGCCTAGTGCAGAGGAGTGGCACTGTAGTGATACTGATGAATAGCATAATTTCACCAAAAGTAAAGTTCTTGTGGATTTCAGAACTTCTGAATGTGAGAACTAGTCTAAAGAATTATATGCTTTGTATAATGTATGTGTACTTTTAAACATAGCCATTGTTAATGGGCTTCCCTAATTCTTCGGAGGGTCACTTAAAATTTAAAAATCATCATTCTGCATTGAATGTGGTATGTATATCAGCATGACAAATACAGAAATGTTAAAACAGTACTGAGAATCTGTTCTTAAAATGTTTGTTACATTAGCATAACTAAACTTAGAGCTTCCTATTCTTCCTTCTTTCTGAAGAATGGATCATTGGACTAGTACTGAGTGCTTGATTAGCAAGTCATCCGAGACATCTACTTTTTAGAAGAATAAACTCTGCATCCCATTTCTTGCTCAGTAGTTTCTTAGCTTAGTTTAGCTGCTTGTCAGTAAGGCTCACCTGAGTTTCAGAGACCAGTGATGGCAATGTGAACCTCTGATACAGTGGCCTACACACATCTGAGCAAAAAGAATCTCCAGAGGTAGCGGTACCACTTTACCTTCATCGATCTGTGAGCCAGGTGAGTCAGCTTGCCCCTGCCAAAGGCCTTGAAGTGAGCACCAAGGATGGTGCCCTTGGAACTTGTGAGCAGAGGGCCATCTTCATCCCTGTAATCTTCATCATTGTAACTGGTAGTTTTTTGGGATGTAAGACAGGTCCAAGCTTCTAATGCCTTAGACTATGGAGCATTATCTGTTACTACTTCTGTCAGTGTTGCGAAGCTTGAATGTCCTCTGGAATCTCAATCAATAAGGCCAAAGAAGGTGTATTTAAGATTAACAACTGTATATTGGTAGTGGCAGTATGCTGCTTGTCAAGCCAAAAATCAATTTCCAAATTTCCTGTTAAGAAAGAAAATGTGAATCTAATTCTTCTCTGTACTACACTTGTACAACTGCTTTAAGTGGTGGTCTGTTTTTCTATAGAAGATCATAACGTTCTATGAAAAGCATCATGCTAAAAGTGTTCAGTATCTCTGAAGATGTATTATCTAACTTGCATTGTATGTACTCTATGGCAAGAATATGTTTCATTTATTCTTATTCCAGAAGTATAGTTCAGGAAAAAACAGTGGTTTATCAGGATACTGAAATGCCATGTGACAGAGGCAGACACCAGGGAAATACTGGAATGTTGTCATGGCCTACTGACACTGGGAGTCTGCAGTATACCTAATAACCTGGCAGAATACTTTCAGCCCTAATTGTGGATTCCATAGGAATATTGGTGATGTAATAATTATACAAATGATATTCAAGTTTTGCAAAATACTGTATTAATGAATGGTGTTAAGCCTTTCTGAAATGCTGTACTTTTTTAGGTTATTCATGAGAGAGCTTGGGATCGTTACAATTTCCTTAGGAATCAACACAGAGTTTTGATATTAAATTGGATTCAAGCTAGGAAAGCCTTTTTACTTAAGGCAGTGATGGCTGTTGCTGAAGCCTCCGCTGCTCAGGAAGAAGAGGTAGCGTCTGCTAATAACAAACAGAAGCAACAGGAGATCTGTGCTGATCTGAAAGCCAAGGTAGGTTCAGTTATAAATCCAACACAAGCACATCTGTTTTGTACTGCCAAATTCAAAATGAATGCAAGCAAAAACTGTTTTAAAAATTACAGTATGATTTTGAAGATTCTCTATTTCATTACTCATAGGGATCCTTTTTAGTGTCATATTCCTACCAACTCTTGAACTTAGTTCGTATTTTTTTTAGAATTTGATTACCTAGTATGTTTTAGGCCTTACTCTTAGTTTCATGCTGTGGGTATAATCTCTGCATGAACTGTTATCACATTTATTGGTGGATTTTGAGCACCATCTAAGAGTTTGAACTGGTATTTCTGTATTGGAAGAACAAGATCTGTTCTGCTGTTTAGAATATGAGAGACTGTAAACAAGCCACCAGGAGTAGATGTCTGGTGTCAGACTCTGCTTTCATTTTTAACTCTAGCAAATCACAAAATATTTGTGTGGTTTGGTTTCATCCTTAGCAAAGTGGGCTTTTAATACCTGTACTGTGTGAGGTTTATGTCATAATTGGGTTTAACACTAGAATCTTCATAAGTGGCAGTGAAACACGTTCCATTCATCATTACTATCACCAGTCTGTTAGATAAAGGGTAGTCTGTTTTCAGAGAAATAATGAATATCTGTCCTCATTTCTGTTTACTTTTCAGGCATAGAAAGCATTCTTAAAAATTGATCCCATATTGTGTTTGCCCTTGTTATAGAAGTTTCACAATATCCTGAACGGAGATTTGCTGAGGTGAACAAGACGTAAAACAAACAAACCCCGTTTTTTTTCTAAGGGTATTTTTCTAAATAAAATAGGAGGAGCTTGGACACAAGAGGAGAGCATTATGTTGATGCCTAAGCCATTTATAAGGGGAATCATATTCCTGGGCATGAAAGGCATTTGTTTGAACTGTTCTCTGATTTTCCACTTGCACAGAAATTATCATATGAAAGTATATATGATGTATTATTCTCACTTTATCAACATTGTCTTTGAACCCCTACTTTTCCATGAAGTACTAAAGAGCTGGAAATCACAGTAAACCTGAACTGTGATTAATCAGGATTTTTGATTTTGAGTTTAGCTTTTCGTTGTAATAATAACATGAAGGACTGCCCTCCCCTCCTCCTAGAGTCTTCTGACATAGGAAGTTTTGAATCCAAACAGTTTAGGGTTAGAAGCTGTCTGGGCTTGACTGAGTGGGGAATACCTGACTTAAGAGCCAGGCTGGTGCCAAGTGGTGTGAGGAATGCTTTTCTAGAGCTCTGTTTTGACCACAGGCCTCCTGTTCTGGAATTGCTGTTTCTCTTACCTGCACTAGCAGAGGTGGAAGGGACACTTATTCCAGAACTGTGAATTTGATCAGCCAGTTACTCCATCCCCCCCCCGCCCCCCAAAAAAGTACCAAAAAAGTACCAAGGAAGTGTTATGTTATCTCCATGTAGCTCATGTAGCTTAAGATTCTCACTGTTGCATTCATTGCCTCAAAGTCTTTAGATTGTGTCCTTCTGTTTCCAGTAACCTGGAACTGTTTGAAACTTAAACCTATTAGGCCTACACATCTCAAGGGTTGCTTTCAAAGGTGACTTAAAAAAAAAAAAAAAAAAAGTTGAAAGCCTGATCAAAAGCAATTCACCTGCTTCTCAGAATAAAGAAATTAAAATGTACAGTTTTGCTGTTAAAGAAAGATATCATTGTGACCCTGTTTTGATCAGCTCTGCAGCTGAAGGGGCTAGAGGATGGAAGCTAAAACTGGGCATGCTGTTTTTCAAGATCATTCTGAATATATCCATGTTTTTTGTCTGGTTTTGGCAGCTATATATGCATTTGAAAACTTATACTTGGCCCAGTTATAGTTCCTTTTTCAGACTTTTATTTCCACACTTCTGAAGTGTGCCACTACAGAAGTCATACTGTTGAAAGTGGTTGTGGGCAATTATCAGCTAAAAAGTAACTCATGGTCTAGGGAGTTAAATGTACATCAACTAAAAACCCATTGTGATCCATAAGACAAGATTAAAAAAAGTGAACCTCTCTCTGCAAAGGAACGAATGTAGAGCTGGAAGGCAGGGGATAGGAGTGTTATCCCGCTTTTTTGCCATTAATTGCCTTAGCGTTTTGCATTTCTGTAAGTTTAATGTAAGGAAATCTTACTGGAACCACTTTCCCAGAGGAACAATGTAGTTATGTTTTAGCTGTACAGTTAACTTGGTATGTTTGTGAAGAGTTTGTATCCTGAACGTGAGAGATGTAGACCTTTTTCATTACACCAGCAGGTTTCAGAAAAAGCCATAGTATTCATATGCTTTTTTTCAGCAGCTGTACAACAAAGCTATGGCACATACACTGTAAGATCTACATGTCTAAACAATTCTAGAAATACAAAGGATTGCTACATCTGTTTTGCATACACTGTACAAAAATACATGAAAATCAAAATAGCTTGTTTAAGCAGCTGTTGATGCTAGAATGTGAGACTAGGCTCTGAATAGACACCTTTCCCTTTTCTTCCAGTCAGTACGCCACGGAGTCTGTTTCACTTATTCTGTTTAAAAGGGATATCTTTTTGTAAAATTCTATGCTGCTTGGAGTTAGTAGGGTTTTTCAAGAATTTTTCTTTCTCTGTGTGTCAAAATCTGTTTGTTCCTATTTGTAGAATGGATTTAGCAGTGCAAAAGAGAAAATATGGCAGACTACATATTTTTAATTATGGTAAGCAATAATTACATAATATCACCTAACATCTATCTATATATGTATTTATTTCTTCTCTGGCAACAACAAACCAAGGCATAAAAAAAAGACTAACAAACATGTTATTTAAAGTTCTTTCAAATGCACTTGAGGCAACTGTGCCATCCATGAGACTGGGCTTTGTGACCGACAAGAAGTGATAAAACAATTAAAAAGTGAAAGAGCAGAGAAGTTAAATTTATGCTTGTAGCAGTTTTTACTTGGGGAATGGATTTTTATATTCCATTTCCACATTCCATGTCACAGAATATCAGTGTGTGTCCTTAACAGAAATCAGTCTCTAAGGAGGAATTTTGAAACAATTCAAGAAGCTCAAGTGAAATAAATCATGAGGGCCATATCATAGTCATCTGAATGAAATAAAGTGTGAAATGGATAATACTAGTGAGGATATACTACATATCCTTAAAGAACGAATGTTTCTGATACAAATCTTTAACCTCCCCCCCACCCCCCCATTTCCCAGGGTGGGGGGAACAAAACTGTGGGAGAACTACACCTTAAACGAGTGATGGGGAATGACCCATGTTATGTTTGGTGCACTTTGTAGTGTGTGGATTTATCCAGGTTCAGCATTCTGTACCTGTGCTGTGTTTTAGTGAAATTCCTCTTCCTAAACAAGATAAAGAGAAGTGCATTGTTCTTTGTCAAAAAGCAGTTAAGTAATGAAGTGGGAGTGATCTTCTAAGAGGGTTCGTAGTGTGCTGCTTCACAGTTGGTTTTTAATGGCTTGAAGTACTTGCTGTTCCACATTTATAAATTCAGTCAATGTTTGCATGCATTCAGAATATTATTTTTGAGTTGAATTTATTAAAATATTTGTAATCCAGTTATTTCCACCTTCATATAAAACAGTTTAAAAAGGACAGTCAACAGAAGACCTACAAAAGTAGATGAAATGGAAGTTGAATCTCCTGAGCATGATGCATAGGGTGCTTTTTCTTCCTTCATATAAAACAATGTATCCCTTTTCCTTTAAATCTTTTGTGTTCAGGATTAGATGTTAGCAAGGATTTTGAATACTTGGTGTTTGTTGAGAAGCTAGTGGCCAGAAGTATTTTAAGCATTGTATCACAGCACACACAGCAGGATGCCTGATCAGCATGTTGCTTAACCTGTTGGCGTGAGGCAGTAACTCATCAGCACAGGCTTCTGCACTGCTACCACCACTTGAACTAAAATATGTCAACAGCAATATTTCTTTCTAAACATTTCTACTTCATACTGATATTTAGTGTGGAACCCTCCCTGCTAAAATTGAATTTCTTACCATAGCTAGTACCATAATCTACTAGTTTACTAGCAAGCTAGTAACTGACAGATTTTTGCTTTTTTAAACATTCATGTCAGTTCATAAGGTTACTGATAATACAAGAAAAGGAAAATGGTGTGTATGATGCTCACAGAAAAGGACTTTCTAAATTTAAAAATTGATGGCTATTTCACATTGTTTTGATAAGCTTCCCCCTCCTCTGCCCTTGAGTAATATCTTAGACTCCAAGGAACTGTTCTTAATATACACTTCATTTTTTTTTCCCTTTTATGAGTTCTAGGATTCACACCCTGAGGCACCTGTCTCATTATCTTTCTATTTAGGAATATATGCATATACTTTAATCTTCTTTTGTTTTCAAGAATAACACTTAGTTTTATTTCGATGTGTGTGTGGAGTGGAGCTGATTAGTGCAGGTTTGTTTTCTTTTCTGATACTATTATACATCACAAGCAGGTCTATAATTCATCCCAGTGTCCTTGGAGGTTTCAGCTTTGAAGCAGAATTTGCCTGTGATTTCCAAAGTCCTGGCAAACATGTTGTTAACTGGAACCATGAAATGCCCACTGCACAAGTGTAAGTTTACTCTTCAGTTCCCATGCTGTGAGTACTGTGTGGCTGAGAGCTGTTGAAACTACTGCACATGGGCATAATATTACCAATAGGTTCAGTGATTCCTCAATCTCAGATTTTTTCTGCAAGTCCAAACAATCAATAGAGTGTGTCCAATCGTCCATTCCTATGAGTGTCAGGGTTGCTGTGCAAGTACTATGAACTTGGTATTTCTCTCTCTGTAATCGTTCTGTCCTGGAGATGCAAGTGTTTTGCAACATGTATTAATTTTGTTTTCCCTAGGACCTAGCAGAAAGTCTTAAAAGTGTGAGTGAGTGGTAAAGGTAGGTTTTGTAATGGGAAGTTGTGGGTGAATGCAAGCAAGTTTGAAAACACTTTTTTAATGAAGTGCACTACTTTTCAATAGTCATTGAATACACATTTCCTTATAATCAGTTACTTTTGAAATATATATATATATATATATAATTTTTGTAGCACACTGTGCTGCTCTCTTGTTCCCTTTGGAAAATATTTGAGTCCAAGGGATTTATTATCTCATTAACCCAAGTGGAGTTTGTGCTAAACTTCTGTTAAACTTAATAGAAATTATCTGGGTAAATCCTTGGTAGACTAGATCTTTATTTTTTTACTTTCTTTTATTTTTTTTCCCTACCTGAGAATGGAGTTGCTCAGGCAGGAGACATAGATCAGCATGTGCTACTTTCATCTGAAATATTAATGACTAAGCTGTATTGCAAGTGAAGAGACTGTGCTGCTGGTAGTGAAAGTTACCTCCTTATGAATTTTCTATGTTAATCTTCCAGTGGTCTCGGTTTGACTTCATTCTCCGGCCAGTGCTATAATAGATTTTTTTTTTTTTTTTTTAAAAAAAAGGTGATGACCTTCTCTTGTTTGGGGAAATAAAGTTTGCCAATTTTTAATATATCATCTTCATTGATGGGGTGATATATCCAGTAAAAACAGAACTGAGAAGAATATCCTTACTGAAGACTTGATGTTGCAATCCTACAATTCCTTTAGTCTATAGCCTTTTGTCACTTTTCCTAATCACCTTTTACACATTTTTTGCTTGCTTCTCTTTCTCAGAACACAATGGATAGCTCTAAAATGGCCCTTTCTTTGTAAATGGAATTCCTTAGGTCACCAGCTTGTTCTGAGGCTGCAGTCGTTATCTTAAAAACATGAGAAAAAAAGTCACGGTTGACATGATTTGGATCCAAACTGGCAAGCAAGAGGGATATCACAGGATTTTATTTTTTCCCCTTTTAGTTATGACTTCCAGTATCAACTATCATGCATGTTAATCTTATCGAGAATCCTTATTTAGAATTTGAATTCTAGCTGCTTGTTTTAACTGTGTAGCATTGCAGCCTGCCAGAATACTGATCTGGAGCTCTGTGTGAGTCACCTTTCCTCCCAGTCATTCTGTGGCCTTTTGGTTTGTCGTGTATTTTTGCTTCAGTTTTCAAAGGATGGTTTTATTTATTGCATGACCTTCACTGTACAGGCCCTCTTTACACCTGTCAGTTGTCCTCTGTTCCTATTTGTCTAGCTCTAGGTAGTCTAGCTGCTGGAAGGAGCTTGGTGCCAAGTTCCTTGGTATCATCCAAGGCAACTTAACCTGCTTCTAATGTAAGCCACTGTTTCTTGAAAGAGAAGATCTTACATGGTCTAACATTAGCTTGTGTTACCATAGTGGGAATTCTTAAGGAAAATCTTCCCAAAGTTTTGTCATTAAAAGATATATCTGTAGTATTAAATACATGGTAAATATGTTATTACTATTCATACTTTAGAGTGAAAGAACTAATACATTATTTTTAGTGGTTTGTAGTGTACTTTACATTATTGTAATATGTGATATTGAAATAATGAACTGAAAATAGATTCGTATGTACTTTCTTCAGTGCAGCAATTTAATAATTCACTTGGCAAGAGCTCCGCTAATAATACATGAACTGTGAAATGTGCTTGAAATGCCGGTTGTAATTAAAAACCTTCAAAACTTAACGTTGGCAGTACTTTTACTGCTAAAATGCAAGTTTCTTTTTGAAACAGGCGATAGGGGGTCCAATTTTTAGTGTATTTTTAGTATTAGTTTAACCACTGGGATTTTTTAGTATTTAAACAGAACATTTGCTGTTGATACAGTAAACTCTACCATTCTGATTTTGTACTAGTAGGAATGAAAGAGTGCAATCAAGAACATACATTTTTTTTGTGTGCATTCTGTGGTCCAAAATTACTACCTCAGGGAATCAGAACTATTGTTCAGGATTGTTTTTGTTCTTCTGTTCTACATGATGTTACCTCTGGAGGAAAAAACAGATGAATACAGTGGGTTTTCTTGACAAGCCTATCTTGTAGGAACCCTGGAAATTGAATGTCAGGTAGTCACTTTTAAACAGCAAAAATATTAAAATTGTGGAAATGCATGCCACTGAGATTCCTGAGCTACTATGCTATGCTTCACTGCCTGCCCTTTGCTGTTTGGCAGCAGCGCCCAGAGGCTCTCAGATAGGACTGGGTTCCCACAGTGCTATGTGTTCTACAAACACGCAGTGAAGTATAGTTTGCAAGGTAAACACAGATGCAGATTTGGTTTCTGTAAGAGGCAGTCCACCATATCCTTTGTTGTCATAAGTGAAAGTAGTCTAGCTCCTTATTTTTCAAGCTGTGGCAATGTGAACAGGGGAATCTTTTCATTCTGGCCTGTGCCATCTTCCATGGGTGATTGTCCCCGAGATGTTCCCTTCACAGGCAGTCTGGCCCACAAAATAAGGTGAGGCTGTGGGACTAGAACTATCCTCTAGCAGAAGGATAATGTTCAAATGTGGTTTAAAAATTGAAATACTTTGACATTGGACTCAGTTGTTTGATACCAAATTTTTGGAATTTTTTAAGTAATAAAACATTAATTTGTCTCAGCTCTGTTAAGAACGCTTTATCCTAAGTTACTTTAACACTTCATCTGGGGAATACATGGCATAGTGCCAACCTACTGAATAACATTTTATAAATATTTTGCAGACAGCCTTTTTCTGCTGTTAGCAGCTTCTCCTTTTTTGTTGAAATAGCTAATCACTTTTTAAAGGAGGTGACTCCTCTTTCACCTTACTGAAAAGACATGGTTGGGATGAATGTGGGATGGGGCAGTGATCATGTAAAATAACATCACCTGCTGCCTCCAGAAAAGAGTAAATGGGTATCATGGGGAAGTATAATATAATGAAACTTTCCTTCCTTCTGTCATTCTTATTACCTACTTCCTTGTTCTGCAATGGGCTTATGCGTTGAAAAATATTAACTAGATTAGATAAAAATGGAAAGCAGATTATACCCACTAAGTAAATGGGTGTTTTTAGTAGTGATTTAAGGCAGTGTAGATAGATAGCACTGTAGAAAGCAGTGGAGATACAAACTGAATTATTGGTATAGGGCGGTATATTAGTTTAGTCTGAGAAACCTTGTTACATGCTTAATGTTCTGTTAGCTAAGGGAAGTTGTGTATTTCATGCTTGGTTATACTCACTTGTTTGTATGAAACCTGTTGAAAATCTAGATTAAGCCCTAATAGTGATTTCTATCTTCAATCAAACGTCATTAACAGAAGAGCTACGTGCATAGAAGTAGGGACAGATTATGGCTTGTCGTGAGATAGGTGTAACATACATGACATGGAAATAACTGCTAACCAAAATGAATGAATAAGGAAATTTGAGCTGTGTCTAGACTAGTTTTAGTATCTCTACTGTTGGAGGCTTTTCTTTAATCAGTTGTCTTTGTGACAGACTCTCTTGGTACAACTCTAGTCTCGGCATCTATTTACAGATCAGAAGTTCCCCTCAAGTTTCAGTTAACTTAAAGCAAGATCAATTTAATGGGCTCACCATGCTAACTAATGGCTGAAATCAAATAACTAAAAAAGATCTCTGGTTAGTAGATAACTAATATCTGGAGAAGATCAGTAAAGCATCAAGAGGATTCTCAGATCTGGAGGACACTGAAACTGCAGCGTGTCTTGAGCCTGCTTACGTTGGCATTTATCGCATTATTGTAGAGAGCTTAAAAGGAATGTGAAGCAGGATTTTGGAGAATGTAAGCTTAAAGCATTTTTTGTTAGATGGCTCTGTTAGTTCATTTTAGTTCAGGATATCTCAAATAGCGATGTTATTACAGAAGTTTAAATTTCCTTTCAATTCCTCAGCAGTTTATTTCAGCTCCAGTCTAAGTAACATTCTAGCAGATTTCATTTGTTTTGTTGTTAGCTTTTAAAGCTTTGTGAATGTATTTTTGTATGTTTTGGAAGTGATGTAGAAATTATGTATGTTCTTTCACATTCATTTTCAAAACATTTCTGCTTAAGTTTATTAGTGTAGTAACAAAAACATTTTAGCATTTTATTTTAGATTCTTATACTGCTAAAATGCATGAGCAGACTGCTGTCAAAATTGCTAAACAAAAATTTCCATTTAGACAAAAACCTTGCTTGGAGCACGGGTTTCACAGTGTGTGGGAGGTTTCATTCAGATATTGCAGCTAAGCTCCAGAAAATGGGGTCTTATGAAAATTGACAGCTTCCTTCTAAAAGTCTCTTAGATGGTTGTCTTGTGGAACTCATTCTATTTCTATCACTGTTCCATACTTCTGTGTAGATGGATGGTTTGAAATTTTAATTAGCTCTTTTCATTAACTGTGGTACAAGTTCTTCTGGACCATTCTCCTGAAAACGCTTCCCTTAGTACTTTCTTGCTTCAGAATATTGTACTGCTATGGATTTCTTTGCCTACCTAATGGTTTTCACGTTCGTGTGTAGCTTAGAAATTCTGTAATCAGTTTGTCATCCCCTCTGCATGATGGGTGCATGATTTAGACCCTAAACCCAATGGTTCTTCCGTGGGATCCATCTGATAAACAAAAAATGCTATATAAGAGAGGTTTAGGTCATTTATCCATTTTTCATTTTTGCCATGCTGGGCAATTTGTTTAGACCTCATCTAGGGCTGAATTTGTTATAGAACTGTAGAAAACCCTGCAATAAACGTATGAATAAGTCTTACTCCTAGTATGTGGCCGTTCCTTCCCTTCCACGGTTCTCTTCAGTGCTTAGACATCACTCTCCCAAAAAAGTGTGTTGGACTGCCTTACCTGCTTCCTTTTCTGCTTTTTTGGTAGTGCCCCAGCTCTGAACTACACCACAATAATCTTTGCTTCCCATATTCCTCAACAAAATACACTTCTGTTATGCTAAACATAGCTAAACACATGATCCTTTCTCATGCCACTTAGTTCAGAGGGACTAGCATAAATCTTAGAGCATCCACTTGTCTATTTCATGTTTCAACTTTTGAACAAACTTAGGAAATAATGGCCTCATGACAGGAGAGACAGACTTGAGTTTTTCAGAACTGAGTATGGGAACTGGTGCTGGAAAGTGATGTATATAGTGTGAAATATAGAGAAATTGTGTTCCTCTTACACCAGGGCAATTTTCTAATATTAAAGAAAGATAGTGGGCAACAGAGAAGACATTCCCAAGTTAATGTTTTAACCCTGAAAGAGTGTTTTCGAGTGGAACAGCTATGGTGTCAAGGGATGAGAAGATGATGGTTCTCCTAAATGAGCATCCTCATCCTAAAAATGAGGATGCTTATTTAATTTTGTGATGTCTGGATACAGATTCTTGAATCAAAAGTTTTTTGTTCTTCACAAAAGTGTTTGTTCTTTCCTACTGGAGCAACTGCAATGGGGTGATTGGAGTATTTCTCATATGAGGAGAGGCTGAGAGAGCTGGAACTGTTCAGCCTGGAAAAGAGGATATTCAGAGGGGATCTTATCCATGTATCTCATCCACCTGAAGGGAGGGTGCGAAGAGTGTGGAGCCAGGCTCTTCTCAGTGGTGCCTGTTTCCAGGACAAGAGGCAAAAGGCACAAACCAGAACACCTGAAACTACATCCATCTGAACAGAAGAAAACACTTTTCTGCTGAGAGAGGGTGGTTGAACACTGGTGCAGGTTTCTGGAGAGACTGGGTAGTCTCAGTCCTTGGAGGTGCTCAAACTCTGAGTCAGCATGGTTGTGGGCAGCCTGCTGTAGCTGACCCTGCTTGAGCGGGGAGGTGGGCTAGATGGTTTTGAGAGGTTCCTTCCAATATCAGCTAATCTGGTTTTTATTTTTTTCTGCAACCTGGAATAATTTTAACTTTAGGCATGGCTTCATATTTCTTTATGCAGAATAAAGAATTAGGATGTGGGAGATCCACTTTCAGCTGAGGGCTCACAGTATTTGTGATACAGCAGTCTTTATTAATAAAGTAATTTTAAATAATTTGGAAACTATTTGGAACACACTGCTTGAACTCATTAATGTATTTGGGATGAAGAAAAGTGTGATATTACTGGGGGGGTGGAGTAGGGTGTTGACGCTATATACAACTAAGGAAAAATTTTTGCCCAGTACTTTTTGCAATAACCTGTTTTGAGGAAATTTAGGTAGATGATTCATATGCAGTATATATTCAAGTAGGATCAGTCATATTTAGTTCTGGTTTATAGAAAAAAATATTTAATGAGGATGCTTAGACCTATTTATATTACAGTACTTAAGTCTAAGGGCCAATTTATACAGTATTTCTCATTAATGGAGACTTATTGTGGAGGGGAAGCGCTCTGTGCATCCCACAAGTGTCCAGTGTGCTCCCCAGATCTTACAGAAATTTAACATTCTTTTGACTCTGACAGGCTAAAGGACCATTTTTAAAGATTTGGCTTTTTCTTTAATAAAGCTCTACTAAATGTCTTTCATTAGCTTTTTTTTTTTTTTTTTACTTATATACCCAAGATACAAGATTCTTCTAAGACAGGATTTTCAAAATTCTGAGGAGAAAGATCACTTATGAAGAATAACATCTGTGCTAAGGAATACAGTAGTAATACTGTATTTTTTTCTTTCCTTAGTGTACAATTTTGAATTCCAGTTCAAAATAATTTTGTAAGAATAGCTAAAAAAAAAAAATGTTTCTATGCTGACTGCATATGTTAATACACACTCTCAAAAGTATCTGAAAATACACAGTTTTCCCCATGTATGTTTCATGCACAGGCTGGTCCATGCGCTTCATGAGTGGTCTGGGGGTGGCTGGGCAGATGTGCAGCAGTGCATGCCTTTGCTGCTGTGGAAGAACAAGATGTCAGGCATAAGAGACCGTTATAGCCCCCCCATCACTGGGGAGGAGGTACCAGGGATACTAAATTCGCCTTGCACAGTTGAAAGCTGACAGAAGGTGAAGGCTCTTTCCCTAGAATCCATTGCCTTCTGCAGCGTTCTGGTTGGAAGCTAAGTGCTGCCACAGAAATGCTGGAGTTGAAGGATGTGAATGGACTCTGGTCTGTTAGGGTTGGTCTTCATTCATACCAGTTGTCTGTAAACATATCTGTGCATGCTTGGAAAAGCTAATGTGTAATGGTGTGTCCTGCTTTATTGTCTTTGTGTTTTTCATTTGGATCGTTTCTTCTGTGCCAGGCAGGTCCAGGGAAGGTGAGGCAGGATGGGCTCTTCCCAACAAAACAGCTCAGTGTCTGTCACCAGACTGCAAGGACATTACCCCCAGAATTTTATTCCCACAACACATACTACCAACTAGGTGACAAAAAGTGTGCAAATGAGATTTTACTTTTTAGAGAATGCCAGGTTGTGGACACAAGGGATTTTGAAACAGATGCTTGGATGTACCAAAACAGAGTTGCAATTTAGGGGTATACTTTCTAGTCAGACATTAAGACCAGTCAGAAGCATACAGAGCAAAGTGTAAAAAGGAAATGGTGATCAGCAAGAGAAAGCTCCGTGAACTCTTACTATTGTGCTGGCCAGAGAAAGCGAGCTTTATTTGCTTCTAACGGTTAATGTCACATGGAGCTCCCTTTCAAAGGGGTCTGTCAGCCTGTAGCTATTCAACTGGCCAAATGGACGGAAAAGTTATGGGGCTGGGGATGGAAATGATATGTAGTCTTCGTGCATTTTGCTCTTTTCTAGTCCTGAAGCTGTTTTGTTAGCTTGCTCCCCAGTTCTTTTCCTCTTTAAACAGCTACTGTACACCTACAGTGTTAATACTTGTATTGAATCCACATTTCCATCTTTTTTTTTCTGTTTTGCTGGTTTTATGATTGATTTCACTTTTCCCTACTTGATGAATGATAAAGTACCTGTACTGCAGTGAGCAAGTAATGCACTTACTGTAGCCACCCCAACTCCAAGGATAATTACGGAGGCTCAGGTGATAATTTGTCAGTTCTCAAACTGCAGCAGCTTAATCATGATTGCGTGTCCATAATTTAAGTTAGAGATTGGCAATGACCTGATTAGCTGCATTTTGCTTTGAAAAATAGTAACTCTGTTCCCATTCAGTTTGTACTGGCAGTACCTGTCAGTAGTAATAGATAGTAACATCTACATTGGGAAACAGAAATACAGGATACCATACCGCCCTTAGTGGCCATAGTGGCATAGATTCTACATCTCTTCTTTTAAAGAAAATGACAGGTTCATCAAGAAATTAACATATTATTGAAAGTCCAAGTGCTAAAAGGGAATTTAAGATCTGATGTTACTGAGATTTTGGCAATTTTACTTAGTCCCTTTGTACATGGTTTTATTGCATAATACACCAGTCAATTGTGAATTATATATTAATATATGGAAAGATAGTGCTAACTAAATGGTTCTATATTGCTCATAAAATTGCAAATTTTGTTTTAGAAATTGATCACATGGGTTTCCTTACCAGTCTCAGTTTTGCAGGATCACAATACTGCACAAATTCTACTGCACAAGTGTCTAAATGTAGTCTTGTCAACCTTTTCTGTCAGGTTCTACAATGGAGAGCGCAACAGGAGGAGGCAGCTAAACTAGAAGCTGCTATAGCTGCTAGAAGAAAAGAAAAGGAAGATGAGAAAGAAAGGCTTCGGAAAGAACAGGAAATGATTCACAGAGCTCAGGAGAAAGAAAAAGTATGATAAACTTTTAAACATTTTTGCATGTGGTAATATGTACAGCTGCCTTTTAAAATCTTTGATCTAGCTACCTTTTATTCTTGTAATGTATTTAGTATTAGTATAGAGATTAACAAATGGTTTGAGTCTTGCTTCTGTCCATTTCAGCTTAAAGCCTGCCTGTACTTGCACATCTGTTACTTTATGTTCCTTAAAAAAAAAAAAAGCGCACACAGGGACAGTATTTGTCACTATCTCGATGTTGCAAAACATTAGCGCAGAGGCTAACTCTTACAGATCTGTGCTTTTTAGCAGTATGGCAAGGACTATGAAAGCTTCCAATGCTGCAGTTAAGTATGCTGCAATGCAGCAAATGAGCCTTACAGTATGTTGTCTGCAAGATACCGCACTGCACTTTGCAGCACAAGGACCTTAAAAGTGAGCCTGAAGTACAATGATAGTATTAACCACTTCACGATATCAGAAGTCTATATAACGTTATTCTAAGTAATTATGTGGTGACTGCTTGGGAAATGGCGTTGATGCATAAGTCTAAGCTTTGTCTTAACTGAAAATCAAAAATCCATTATAGTGAATATAAGGCTTTTAGAAAATCAGATTGTCATTTACATATCTTTGACTTTTTAAAAAAAAATTTATTTTAAGGATATGGCACAAATTCAGGAGTTTTTAGTATTAAAATTGTACCCCTTTTTGTAATTATTTTTACACTTAAATCTGGCTTGCTTAGAGTCCACCTATGGAATATATGCTAAGACTGCAAAGTCATTTCTGGAAAAAATAAGTAGGAGAATATTATGGATTCTTTTTGTTTAATGGGACTACTCAATGTTGGCATGGTTGCAAAAAGGGTTGCTAAAAACTGTGTCCTCATAATATACCAGTTAAAAGCAGAGTCAAGAAAAGGCTAAACTGTTCCAAGTAGGGTACTTTCATGATGCATGTTGAAGGCTTTAGTAACGTCAGTTTATGTCACACTGCAGAAAGCCGGGGAAAAGAGAGAGGAAAATGAAATCTTCACATATATTACCATGTTTTCTCTTTATACTGCCTTCTTGTCTTTATTTACTTGCCATGTTTCTGTGTAACATGTCTTACTATGAGCAAATGTTTACTGATGGGACTAAAACATGGGCAATTAGACTCTCTAGAAACTGATGGATTCTCATTTCAGTAGATTTATCTATTGCTGTGATAGGTTTGTTGTTCTTGTTGTTTGTCTTCCCTGCAAGGACTATCTATTTTTATGGCAATTTGCTTGAGTTGTTACTAAAACAATTTACTTTACAATGCTTACTAAAAGCAGAAAAGAAATGATAGCAGACCAAAATAAATGACTTGCAGGCTGCTGAAAATGACTGCCTTAGCAGAAAAAAAATAAAATAAAAAATCTACACTTCTAGGCATTTCCCTATCTGTTTTTATAGCACTTCAATATCTTTCCCATGCTTTGTGCAAATAAGCATGTCTTCATGCCCTGTCAAACAGGTCAAGAGCAGAAGCTCTTGTTGCTTATTGCATTCCTGGTAGTAGTTTTGCATAACTGTTGAATTTGGTTGTATCAACAGTTCTGCAAAGAAGCACCTGAATTTAAGTGATACCTGGAGAAAAGAAGCTGAAGCTGCTGAAGCCTTCTTGTCTCCAGGTAGACTGTCAGCTCATTAATTCTCATTGTTGCAAGTCTCCAGGGCTGAAATTTGAAAAGCTGCTTAACTTCTAATCAATTTTATTTTATTTGTAAGTCTATTGTTCTTGGTCATGACTACATTCCCATTTTATGTTTATCCAGTTTCTCCCCTAACTGAAGAAGTTTCTGCTTATGTTGGTTACCTGATCTTACTCCTTTTCCACAATTCATCTTAAAGACTTAATATACATTTTTGGCAGAGTGCAGTCCTCCTGTCAAACTATCCTAAATCACATAGAAAAATTACAACTAATTGCCCACAAGTCAGTTTCAAAGGATGTTTCTCTTTTCCTTCAAAATACACAGAATGCTCACTTTTTGTAAAAATAAAAGATTAAGATTAGAAGGGACCTCAGGAGGTCTCTAGTCCAACCCCCTGCACAAAGCAGGGTAAGCTGTGAGTTCTGACCAGGTAACTCATGTCTTTATCCTTATTTTAATTTGGTTTATTTATCCTTAAGCTTACTCTATTTTTCCTTATTACTTAAGAATGTTTGTTGTGTTACAAAATTGTATTGCATATATGACCTTTTCACATTGACATATGTTTCCTTGTAATTGTTCTTGATTAAGATGTTGTCACTGTTCTTAGATTCTGGATTTAAAGTTATAAAGTAAGCAAAAACCAGAAGTTACGAGAACTTCCACATTTTTTGTCTGCATTCATGTTCCATATAAGAGTTTTTAGGATGAGATGTCCTTGACATCTCAAATACCATATTTTGACTGGTATTTGATGGATAATGTGTAAGTTGTCTCATTTGGAGGGTATGATGGTGAGCTTTTGTGGTTTCACCACCAGCACTGGACATGAAGTTACGGAGAGAGAGGCAGCCCATATTTAATGACAGCTTACTCCTTAGGTTGTGAGAAACTTTGCTGCTACTTTTTGTTGCAGCTTGTTCTGCTTATTTGTCTTTACTCAGGCAATGTTTCTAGTGGAAGGTAGCTCTAAAACAACAAGGCAGGGATTTGTGAGGCTGTGTTGACCTGACCACCAGCAATGTTAATTTTTGTATGTATAAATATTTTAGTTGTGTAAATTCTCCAATTTTCTCTTGCCTGTGTACAATGTCTATATGGAACAGTCCTTTGCCTATGCACAGATGGAACAGCAGCTGTTTGAGGTCGGTAGTCATATGTTTCATTTGAGTATATTACATCTTAGATCCTTAAAAAGGGCTGCTAACATAATACTGTGGCTGCTTCTCTAATGACTGTTCTGTAACAGCAAAAGGAATATGTAAAATATCCATGATCAGGGTAAAAAGTGCTCGTGCTCTGCCTACTTCATAATGTAGACAGGGTATGTTGGTATGTCAAATACTTCCAAACCTGAGAATGAGTAAAATGACAATAAATCGTAGATACAAATGCTATGTTTGCCCTATTAGATTGCAGATCAGATTTTTTTTCCTATGTGTTTAAGTACTGAATTCAGAAATATCCATTGGTCTGTATTTACAGATTATGAAAAATCCTTCAGACAATGTGGAATACAAAACAGGAATAATTGCAAAAGAGAGTGTTTTATTTAATAAGTATTCCAAATAGTATTTAATAGCCATGTTCTAATTTCCAACTGAAATATCCAGGAGAGGTTTAAATTTAGTATAGTTCAGTAGATGATACGTAAGTTATTTTTATTACCATTTTATGCAATTCTTTTCCTATGTAAGATGATCCCTAGAGGAAATTTCATTTTAAGTAGATATCTGTATTATAGATGCAGAGGATATGGAGGTGAGATAAGGTCTCAGGCCTTTGCAGCCTTTCTAAAGGAATTTTATGTATCTAATTTTAAAATCAAGAGATTTATTAAGGTATAATTTTAATTAAGCCTATAATTAACATTTTATTAGTTTATTAAAATTTCTGATTTTCTTAAATATTTGCATGTTTTACAAAATTTATATTCTCTATCTTTCCAGTTACACTTCAAATTTTAGAAACAAGATGCTGTTTTTTGTCAGTGAATACTATTAGATGATAGTATTTTGAAATAATTTACAGTTTTCTTACTAAAATCATACTTCTTTCATCATAAAAAAAATCTTTCCAAAAATGGTCTTAATAGTGAAATTAAACTTTTTTTTTCCTCTGGAAGCATTTTTTTGGTAAATTTTGTAGTTTTTCTTTCTTCTATTTGTTGTAGCACTTGCCAAGAAGTCTGCTTGGTCTAAGGAGCCAAGGGGTTTCTCAGTCAGCACAGAGGTAGTATGACGCACCATGACATTTTCACCAAGCCATGATAGCTAGCTGTGCCCCCAACACTGGGTTTTGCAGTAAGCAGCCAAGGTCTCACACTGGTGCCTGCAGCCTGTTCTGCGTGCTGAGAAGTGGAGAGAGGGGTGGCACGGGCACCAGCCTCAAGCCCACCTAATCCCACTGTTCTGTCTCCAGCAGTGTACATAATAATAGAGGAAACACACATGATAATTTTCCTCCTGCCCAGTTATTCGCCCTGGCTGTGGCTATGCCTTCTGATGGTGATGTGGTTTGTTGATTTAGGAGCCCTTCTGCAGGGGCTCGCCCTCCAGGTATTTGCCTGGTCTCTCCTGAAACACCTGTGAGCTTTCTGCATCCATCAGCAAGGAGCTCTGCCAGTCTTCCATGCACTGCCTGTAGCACTGTCTTTTATTTGCTCCGACTCTGGCTCTTGCTCATTTCATTTGAAGCCTCTGACTTCTCATGCTGGAAGAGACAGAATTGATCCCCATCCAGAATCTTCATCATACTTCTGAATTTGTAGGCTTCTTATTGTATTCCCTGTAAGCTGTTTCTTTTCCATCTGAAAAGCCACATCCCATTCCACCAGTGCCTGTATGAAAAGTCCAAGCACAACGAACCTTTGATCATTACTGTTTCTCTTCTCTTTCCATATGAAGATGTTCCTTTCTGAGACAATGGAGTCAGAACAACGTAAATATATATATATATTTGTGTTCCTTTTTTAATAATTCTGGCCACTAGCCAGTCCTGGTTTGCTTTTCAGTGGCTGCTGATGTGTGGGAGGAGTGGGTGGAGGTGCCCTCGCCAGGGTGCTCGAGCGCTGGGGCAGCCAGGGCTCTTTGTGCTCTCCTCCATGCAGGGGCCTTGCTTGGCCTTCGCAGAGGTCGCTACGTGCAGACTTCAGCTTTAGTAAATGCAACTACTTGTAACTGAGAGCATTGCTTGATACCAACCACGGGCACTCGTCTGCACGTAGCATGCTCAGGAAGCTTTGCTGTGCTGCCGGGGCTTCTGGAAGGACAAGGCCTGCGTTTGGCTCGGTGAACAGCATAGAAGCATGCTCTTACAGGAGGGGAATTTGGAGGTCTGTGCTTCTGCCAGGGTCTGAGGTGAGAGAGGCTCACCTTTGTGACAGGGACAACCTCTTCTTGTAAATGTAGCTGAAAAATAAAGGGGATAGAGTCTTTACTACAGTCGCTGCTGATGTTCTATCATGTTACAGATACTGTACTTCACATCTAACTTAATACTTGCTTTGAGCAGTATCCTGCAAGCAGTCCAGATATGGCAGTTGAGAGACTTGGTGAAGATTAATAGTAATAATTATGGTAGAAGCAAAGTAAGTACACTTGTATTCCAGGGATGCTACCCAGAGAGGAGTGGTGTGATCGATGCTGATCGTGCTGTGTGGGTTAGGTGGCCTCCTGAGATCCCTACAAACAGCATTGTTGCCAGTACCTGAGCAAGTTCATCTAACTTACTTAGGAACACAGTGTTGGAGTCATGCTACTGAATTTCAGTGAAATTCAAATGTTCTTGAAAATTGTACAAAAAACCCTCTGAAGCCAGCACTTCAAAGTTAAGAGACAAGGTGATTCTTGTTCCTGTGTCTAAAAACTGTTTTAGCAGCTTTCCAAGCTGGTCAGTGGCTTGTGATGTTAGCTCAAATCATCATTCAAAACTTTGGGAAGCGTGCTACTGCAGCCGTTTGGGTTTTTAAGGTGGTATTTGTAACATATGTCACAGCAAGTCAGTAATCATAATTTTGCTGCAAATTCCACCAGCTGTCTTTGAAGAACTGCACTGGTTTTAGGAATCCTGTGGAATTTATTCAAGTGAAGAATTCATAGTTTCACTTGAGTGATACTTACTTCAAATCTTGATTCCTCTTTTTACATCCAAAAACCCTTCTCTTTACAGATAAGCTTCCCTATTCTGATTTTTTTTTTCCCTCTTGCTGAGGCCTTTCCTTTCACCCAGCTTTGGAAAAGCTGCATACTTACATTCATAGGCTTCCTTCTGTTCCTCAGGAAGCTCTCCACCTCAGTCAAAATGAACGGGACTAGCATGGGTACAGCTGTTTGAGTTAACCTGGAGCATTTTATTTTAACTCAGGCAACATTCACTTCTTGAAGCAATGTAGTTGAAGATTTTGATGGCATAGTAGGAGGGAAAGGAACAAATGAAAGTGGTAGCCCCTTCAATTTGCAGAACTGAAAGCAGTGGTCAAACAAAAGTGTCCATGGTCCAATTTTACTATATTTTTTGTGGGGAATCCACACCCTCTTTTTATTCTATTATATCTTTAGTTAGCACAGCCAGTTCTGAAGTACAAATCTCATTCAAAAAAAAAAAATCAAATTGGGTTTTCTTTAACTTAGTACTTTTCTAACTTTATTTGCTATCTCTACCTTGGCTTAGGAATGATTCTTATTTTGTTTACTGTATTTGTTCAATCTCCAGGTCAGAAAGTACTGGGCTGAGAAACAGCTCAAGTGGCAAGAACAGGAAGAGAAAGATCTACAACGTATGAAGGGATTAAGAAAATTAATGGCTAAACAAGCAATTAAAGACAGAGAACGGTAAAAGAAATTAAATATGAATATAGTATCAATAGGAGTTTTTTACCATTTAATTTGTCTTAATCTCCCAACCTTCTAAATTAAAACACATTCAAATAAGTGATTTTTTTCTTCCTGTTTGGCAGTTACCCCAGTCTATATACGGGGATTGTATCATAGTTCTATCCTGGAAGCAATTTATTTGTTAGTTTGAATTAATTCAAATCAACCAAAGTTTTAGAATCATGTAAGCAATAAACTGTTGTAAACAAAGTAGTACTCTCTCTAAAAGCAGCTCCCTTCATGCTGTTTCTGTTGTAGCTGTGTAGTAAGACCTTCTACCTTACTATTTTTTGCAAAATTATTTGTAGTTGGGTTTGATTTTGTTTGAGAGGTAAGTGAGAGAAGCACATTGAGCACTTATAGCCTCAAATATATTTTTTATTCTTTTAGAGGGTCTTAAACTATGCCCCCAAATTTTGAGACAATCAAATTCTTACTCTTTTTTGAGTATTTAGACCCTATACTTAGTAAATGTTATTGCCTCCTATTCACATTAGCACTCCTCAGTTATTGATATGATATTTAATACTGTACTGGAAAAAGTATTTCCGTAGAACTGTTTGGTTTCTTCCTCTCAAGCAACCTTCATTTAGGATTTTAATGAATGCCAATGAGAAAATTTTCATGATGGCTTTTGTATACTTTAGAACCAGTATGTTTCAAAGGGTGAAATTAAAATGCAGACGTGCATTAGTTGTAGCTACTGTTCACTCATTTGATGAACAGGCTGAACCTGTTCACATTTGAATCCTTGCCAAGCAGTCTTTGCAGAATATGGCCTTTAATGACTTGCTGAAGAAGTACCATAAAAAGACCTTTCTTTGTATGTAAATTGCTCTCAAATCATAAGTTTGCCTTCTTTTACAGAAAGAGCCCCACCAGACTGCATGGAGAAATGTAATTAAAATAGGGATAAAGTTCCATTGGTATTAGAAGACTAAACTTGGTATTAATTATTTGTTGGGAAACACTACTTTGATCTTTTGTTGTGATGTCTTGCTGACAGCTGAGTTTAAATATACATGTCCTTATGCTACAAATATACCTATACCTTTCCTGAAACATACCTGCATGATCATAGCTAGTAGCAAAGGAAACTCACATACCTGAATTACTGATTTTTCAGCAGAACTGATTAGGAGAAAATGACTTTTCTTTAAACTTGTGTACTGCACTATGTTACACAGTTGAGGAATATTCTTTTCTTACTCTAATAAACACATCAGAATAAAATAGAAGGAATTGCCATAGTTCATTGAGGAGAGCAGGAAAGAAATAATCATATCTTCAGGCTATTACAAATCAAAAATTAATAAGTGCTTAGCATTGTTTCCATAAATTGGCATACCGTACAAAATAACAGTTAAAGAAAAATGCTCTCTTTTAGTAAGTTAGTGCTTTTCATCTTCAAAGCCTTCACAAACATTAATCAAAGAAGAACAGAGATGTTTCTGTTACTAGGTACTGTAGGGCCAATAGTATGGTAGAAGGCATGTATTGTACTGAACTAAGGTTGACACATTGGCATAATGATTTCACAATGCAGAATTGCAGTTCTGTAGAAACTAATTGTAATTTTTACATGTTTAACCTGTTCCAGACCACAAATTATTTTCAGGTCTTTGCAGAGCTGGTTGTAAAAGATGGGTCAGGCTAATACAGCAATTCTGATCTGATACATTTTGTGGCTTTTCATGGAAAGGAAAAGATTTTTAGATGCATGAGCTAACTAACTATTCCAAACACAAGATGTAGCCTGGATAAACACGTAGAATTCCTAATATGTGCAATCAGATATTAAAAAATGTTCTGCCCTCATCCTGAATTGCTTCTACATTTAATTTTAAATTAAGTAATCAGGTTTATAAAATATAAAATTAAAAAAAGTCACTGTGCTGAGTCCTAGCCCTGAATTCATGGGGCAGAGCTAGGAGAGTCAGGAGGAAAAGATTGCTGTTTGCAGGAATTTTCTCACAAACCATGAGATATGGAGCACTGGCAGCTGTTTGCTGTGCTGCTCTGTTAATCACGTGCAGGGGGTGAAGGTGCTCATCTCTTACTGCATCTCTCCTTTACTTTGCACTGTTTGCTGCAGTTCTCTCCTGAGAACGCTGGCAGACAGACAGCCTTTCTTCTGTTGCCTCTCAAGGTTTTCCCATTTCAGAAGCATGGATCTCGTGAAACCCGCGATGTCCTCCCTCTCTGCTTGGTGCTCCAAGTTGAAGGGCCATAGAACATAAAGAATCCAGAAAATCGTTGGAGTACTGGACGTTTAAGACCATTCAGAAGACTGAGCAAATGAGATGTTGTTGGTGGAGCCGATGCTTACAGCAGCTTTGCCGCAAGCTTGTGCTGGAAACCTTTTCTTACATTTAAGAATTGCTTTTAGAGCTCAGGGCTGAGTTAGGCTGCATCCCTTGACAGCTCTCTGACTTGTGTTGCAGCATAAACTAGCAAAGGATCTATCCCATCAGTTTTTGTCATGGGAACTTGAGGCTACTTCTGAACACTTCACATGGGTATGTAAAGCAATGCATATCCCAGATGCTGGGAGTCTTGGCAGCATCGTGCATCAATCCAGCCTACCGCAGGTAGAAACACGAACAAATAGATCTTCCTAGCCTTAGTGCTGTAACCTAACCACTGGATAATGCTTTCTACTTGTTATCAGATATTTATTAAATCGACAACAAGGACAGGGTAAGTTGTGATACAGACCAAAAATGCTATCTATATTATGACCCATTTTTTTAAAGTTCCAGCTAAAGCTTTAATAATGAAAAATTTTCCTATTGAATATTTTTCCTATTGAATATTTATGAGACAGTGTCTTAAAGCATGATTTTAATGAAATTCTGCTTATCAAAAATTACATAAGTGTATGTCCACAATACTTCAAAAGGTAGTTTTACCAAACCTAATCAGCTAAGCCCATTTTTCAGCCAATGAGTTATTAAAATTGTTACTTACAGTGGTACTTAAAGTCAAAATTGTGTATTAAGATTTTTTTTTTTTGCTTTTCTATAAAATTAGTTGTACTTAATTTTACAGAGCAACAAGATGGTAGGTCCTTTCTCTGCCTTTATCTGCCAGTTGTTTAATTTATTAATCATTTGCTATCACTTATGCATATTTATACTGGGTATGGAAACACTAAGTTATTTCCATTTGGATTTAGTAAGGTTTTATACTCTTGCATGTATGAAAACTCCTACAGAAGAGATCAGTATTTGAAATTAGACCTCAGTGAGTCTCTCTCTATTTTCTTTCTTGGTAATTTATAGAAATTCTCAAGTTGTTGAATTTCGTATTTGATAATACTGGAGTATTTTAAAACTCATATCATAGTAGTCAGCTCAAGGACAGTGATTTTCAATATAATACAATTTTGGTGTCTTGGTGTCTTTTTTCAGAAAAAAAAAAAGTATTTCTGCTTTTTATTAAATTTTCTTTGTATGAAAACCAGTTTAAGCTTTCTCCCTGGAATGAAATTACCAGTGAAGATTACTGTTGTAAACGTTCATCTGACTAAACTACAACGGCTACACTGATAAACAGAAAGCCTCTCTTAGGCATCATCAGGCAGCTTTTTACCATTCTCTTAGGACAAACTTGTTCATAGCAAAAATTATGTATTCCTTTGAGCTTATGAAAATTTTGAGAATTATAAAAATACACTAGTTTTACTGTAGTTGAAGCAGCTTTTTCTTCTCCAGTTCTCTAAAGGCAAATTGAAATTTGGAGGGGGAAAGAAGGGTAACTGTATGCACAGTGTTGCAGTGGCAATTCCTGTGAAAGGACTAACAGTGATATAACAAAGACTATCCCTACAGCTTCATAAGAAACAGAATTTGGCAGTGGACTGAGAACTAATAGGAAATATGGTCACAGCAGTATTATCAAGGCAATAAAAACCTATTGCAAAAAGTTGATCAGCGAAAATAATGTAATAGGTAAAGTTTCAAATTTATTTATGCTAACCTCCATTTTTTTTCTTTCTAAGGAAGTTTATAATTCTTAAGTTTTCTTGCTTCTTCCAGTAACAAGACTGGGAGCAATTTGTTTCTTTTAATGAAAAGGGTTATAGGAATGAGTTGTGCTGCCATACACAGATGTCAGAACATTTCTTCTTGGCAAAGAAAATGGAAAAAAATGAGTAATAGTGCTATAAGCTTGCTAGAGAAAAGCTAGACTTTAGAAATGAAGTCTGAAAGGTTAGCCAACTTCTAAAATAAATAAATAAAATTGTATCTCTCTATATATAAATGAAAAAGCATTCTTTGCATTTTACAGGTGTTTCGATGAACCATCTTATTTTTTAAGTGGACATAAAGAACATCAGGATAGTTTTCAACTTGTAAGTAACAATTTTGAAATGAAAATTGACCAAGTGTTTTTCCACCTGTATACCTCCTGTTTTACAGGGTAAAGTTTAGACAAGCATTACTAGAAAAGCGGTTCCTGGAGAAAAAAGAACAAGCCCTTCAAGAAGCACGTGAAGAAGAAGAAAAAGAGAAATGCCTTGAAGCACTCCGACAAAAGGTGTTTATATATAGTATTTTCATACACAGTAAAGATACAAACACACTGTCATATTGAAGATTTTAAAAAAATAGTCACAAGCAAATAAATGAAGTTAAAATGTACTGTAAGTTTGCCATTAGTTTTGTCGTGTGCTTTGTAACTCTGACAACAGGAACATTAAGATGTTAAATTACACTGTAGAAGCTGTTGATATGTTGTGGATGTGTCTTCTGTCTTTTTTTTAAATCTTAAGTCTGCCTTGAGTCTCAGGCAAGGTTTATGAGTAATTTAAATTTAAATTAAATTAAATTTAAATGAAAAGCTGTGAAACTTTTACACCTTATCTTGAAAAGAACAAAAGAACATCCCAGAAAATGCTTGGTAACATTTGCTATCGTAAATGTATAAAGTTACTTTTTTTCTCTTGCTGACTTTTGAAGAAGTAATATTCCTTTTGTATATTTTTGTATCTTATCTCATTGTTTTTTACTTCAAAAACCAAAAGGAAAAATCCAAAGTTCAAATTCTTTGCACTCCAGGATGTGCAGCCAAAGGAAAATAAGGGAAGGAGAAAAGGTGCTCTTTAAACCCTTCTGATTTTGGATAATTTAATCAGAATACAGCAGCTCTCTACCCTGGACTACCTGTACTTAAAAATACAGTGGTGCAGACATGACCTTCAGCATGTCCTTTGGCTTTAGGTTTAACCATCTCAGTGCAGCATGTGTGCCAGTGAAATTTTTCCTCAGTCCCTTGTGGTCTGTTTGTGGCCTTTTAAGTGCTTTCACTTCAGCGTTATGGAGTACAAAGTCAAG
This sequence comes from Stictonetta naevosa, assembly GCA_011074415.1. NCBI lineage: Eukaryota > Metazoa > Chordata > Aves > Anseriformes > Anatidae > Stictonetta > Stictonetta naevosa. Next base: position 39,118,505 of record CM021703.1, on the reverse strand, counting down.
AAGAAAGAAAAACATAATAGAGTTCAAATACCGCAAGCTATCTTCTGTGCGAGCATAACAGGAATAAATAAGCCAGAGGGACCATTGGTCTATTAGTTCAGTCATTTTTTAAACTGTTAAGTTCAAATTAATTTCCAGTCAGTAATACATTAAGGATCTGTCCAATTAAATATATTGTCATATTAACTATGATTTTTAAAGTGTCAGTAC
>CM021703.1:39096435-39118195 GCA_011074415.1 Stictonetta naevosa | reverse complement strand
CCACCCACACACACCCCGCCGCCCCTCAATCCCCCCCCCGCTCGCCCCCCCCGCCCCCCCCCCCCCCCCCCCCCCCAACTAAGATCTCCGGTGAAGTCATAAAGTTTGTATATTTACAGGGTAAATATTACGATGACATTTTATTAAAAAGAGGTGGAAAAAATAATTATAGATTATTTTAAATAGCCATCTTTTAGCCATTCATTTGCTGTCCTGACTGATTATTTTGCTCATGCATCTTTCTGTATTTTCCAAAGTAGTTTTAGTCTGTATCTCACTATATTAACACAAAGCTGCCATTCAGCTTTCAAGTTTATTTTCAGTTTTTAAGGCTGACAATTGGCATTCACAAGTATGCAGGTTACTGTGTGTTCAGCCTGCCCACATAACAGGCAATTCTCCACATTATAACATTTCTGTACTTGCCAGGCATGCGTACTGCTATATTAAGTGCAGCCAATTAAATTGTCTCCACTGGGAAGCTGGAAAAAATCTCCCTGAGTATCAGTCTCTGTCAAAGCAGGTTTCCTACCATTTTCAGCATGCAGTCTGAGAAAGTTTTACTGTGTTCACGAGTTGCATCTTTCCCTCTTGTTCTGTATTGTTACAGTACTTTCTTAGAGATCACTGACAGCACGTGGCCTGGGGGGTGCTCTGCTGCTAGCAGGCCTCCAGAGAGCCTCTGAGCTGCTGGTGGACATTGGCTCTCAGCAGATGTTGAGGAAAAGCAGTGTGCTTATTCAGGGTTTCAGTGATGTCTGAGCGTATGTAGTATGATGCAGAATGCTACTTGCTGGTCTTGAGACCTAGCTCAGCATCCCTGGAGGGGATACTCATGCTCTGGAGTCAACTTGTCAGCTTTACAATATTTATATATGGAGACAAGTTGGCTTAAGTCTACTTTTGGAATTTCTAAACCAGGTAAATGATCGCGTTCTGAAAGGATGTGTGTTATTAATAAGACCTTTTCTCACTGTATGTCTAAACAGATAAAGTAACTGTTATTTTCATATTGTGTACTTTAGGTTTCTGTTGTTGCAAAATTAGATCCAGCTAGAGTAGTGGCTGATACAGTGGCATCTAAAGCTCGGATGGGCATTGGAACCGAGGAAGAGTTTGTTCTTCAAAAGCCACTGTTTGAGTTGCATACGTTCAGTGAAGAGCAGGTAATGGTCTGTAATGGTACTGTATGGTTTATTGTACACAGGTATGTCATGAGAGCAATATGTGATAGTCATCTTGTAGCTGAAATAGCAGTTAACAGGAGAACATGGAGTATAATATGTGTAAAAGTAAAAACATGAGGACTAATAGGTGGAGTAAGCTCTCTGACCAGATGTTTGTAGGGGCTGGAGGAGCACAGCAAGAGTGTACACAATAGACATTTGTGTCCATTGAGGCTACTGGGCTAGATGGATGGACTGAGCTGAGCCAACTGGGCACTTCCTGGGTGCGCTGGGTGTTTTGAGTGATCTGTTTGCTCCCTCTTCATTTCAAAACTCACCTATTTTACACTTTTAGGAATTTACTTTAAAAAGTGCCTCCTTTTCACTTGTTCCAGTGAGTGTTGTACTAATTGAAATTAAGTGCCTCAGCATGAAAGTCCTCCTGACTATAAGAAAGACCTATGTCATGGGTAACTTAATTGTGGGGTACTTTTTTTTTTTTCTTGGAACCACATTATACATCTCTTCCTAAGCTGAAAATTAGTATCTCGACTGTCTTCTCACTGTTGGTGAACAGAAAATCAGTTGGGATGTAATATGCAGTGGCTAAAGGAGAAGAAACCAGCCAGGTGTAGATGAAGCAGGAAACTGAGGTAACTACAATCCTTTTTTCAGGTCACTCAGACTGCTGAGAATAGTGCGAGCTCTATTTCAAACATAATGAAGCAACATAGGGAAGGGTTTTTTGTTTCCGTTACTGTTTCCCGTCTGCTCAGTCTATGCATTTGAAACTGAGAAGCTTTAAAACGTCTTAAAAGGGAGAGTGCTGCTCAAATTCTTATGCCATAGAACTACATCATAGCATTTCTCTTTCTGTCTGCATAATTTCCAAATTCCACGGAATCATTTCAAATACAAGACATGTAGTTTTTGGCTATGAAAATTTACCCCAATCTGACTGATGTTGTGAGGTTTTGAAAAGCCTAGCTTGAAAATGCTATCCAAACATATACTTGAGATTGATACTTGAATTCTCAGAATATTCTGCCTGTTTCAATCTCAGCTAGTCTTATGTACTGTCCAGACTGCAGTACCTATTCCTGCTAAGCATGTTAGCATGCTCCATCCCAGAGCAACAGCGGCTGCGAGTGACGTTCCTCAGCGTCGGTCTTCCCAGCAGATCTGGGCACTGTCGCTGGTGGAGCTGGAACTGAAAGCGGCGCGACTCTTGTACGTTCTGTGCTCCCCACCGCAGCCCATGTAAGGAAGAATTGAAAGGGGCTTACAAATTTTATCAGCTAAACTTTTGACAGATTTTAGCATTAATTTCCCTGGGCGTTAGTTATTGTTATGTAAATGAAAGTGATACTGACGTGTAGTCACAAGGCAGTGCTGTAAAAAAATCGTAAATGCATTTGAAGCACTCCTATAGAAGCAAACAGGAAGAGATGAGAAGTTGTGTGCTGAAAGCAGGGTTGTGCCGATGGGGAACATCAGAAAAGTCAAAATCTATTCAGTGAGTAGGCTGAATTAAAAGTCACTCAGTTTTCTCATCTGCCCTTTGAGTTTTGCTGAGGAATGAAAACCAGGACTCTTTGTTAAAATAGGTTGTTGTCATTAATATTAAAAAGGATTATATCAAAATATGTGCGGTGAGATAACGCTTATTCATGGTAGAGTCTCTCTGCTTTTAAAGGCTTTATTTTATGACCATAATATTTGTAATTGCCTTTTAGAACTTTTTGAATATGTACATTGACAGATAACCTGTAAGACACACTGTGCATGTGAGGAAAGTACCGTTCTGTTTCTATTCATCATTGCTGTGGTTTGTTTTAACAGATCATTTCTGACCCTAGAGTTCGAGTTGAGTTAGCTCTTCGAGAAGCTGGACTTCATAATACACTTTACGCAAGAGAGATTTTACCAAAAATTCCTCCACTGAAACTTCCAAGAAGAGATACAGAATCTACGGCTTTTAAAAGATAGAGCGTATCACGTATCAAGAACAGAGAACCTTCAGGGGTGTAGCGTGGGCCATTATGCAAAAACTTTAAATAAATTTCCTACAGACTGTGTAGTGGTACTACTTCGTTGTCACTATGTACAGTCATTTAAGAAAACAATGTGCCTTTCCTATACAGTGCTCAGTACAACATTTTACACCTGCCTTGGTGAAGGTTTTATGGAAATCTGGTGGGTGTAGGCTGCTGTAGAATAATGCTGCAGAATTTTCCATGCCCCCCTCTACTGGAAAATTGGTCACCTGTACATGAAAACTCCCACAAACATTACTGGCCAATTTCGTATATATCATCTTAGGTAGGAATTCTGTTTTGTAGTTGACAGCATAAATCCAAAAGAGCTTCACAGTCACGTTAGATTACACTATGATACATAGTAATTATGATACATAATTCATTCCAGGTTGCTTGAGAACTTGATTCTTTTAATTATAAAATCTTCGTTATCATGAATGTTCCTATTATTCATTGGTTACTATAAGAAGAAACTTAACCTTTGTCTATATTTAGAAACCCATTTGCTGCATCATATTTACTGCAAACCAATCATGCAAGCAATTTCATATTGACGATTACTCTTTCAGAATAAATTATAAATTAGAAATACCATTTCAGATCTGGGATCTTTATTTTGCAGCTGAAACTGTGGAATATGATTCTATTAAATGAAAGGGAAATTGATGTCATTTCATTTTGTAACTGATTACATTTTCAAGCCTTACATAAGATGACTGTGAAACTTATTCTGTATGTAAACAAGTTACAGTTAGCCGCTTAACCAAAAAGGACAATAAATATCAGAGCATCTGTTTCTGTGTATCTAGATGTTAATGGGAACTTCATTAGCATAATGTTGTGATGCCTTATAGACATTAATGGAGCACATACCTACCAATGCCTTGCAAAGCAGACAGTAAAAATGAGAAATTGAGGATGAGGATCAAGGAGGGCCTGTCAATATTATCAGCAGAGTCCATGGTGCAAATAAGGCAGAGAGAAATTTTACTGCTGGCTACCACATACCTCCACACATGGCACGGAAATCAGATCGTCTTTCTTTTTGACACTAAGTGCACCAAGGGGCGAGTCGGGCAGAACTGAGCTTTCAGAAGAATCTCCTGAACTGGAAGTTTTTCAATATGTAAAAAATCTATTTATCAGAATTCTTAAATCTTACAGTTCTAAAGCTGTCAAAGTTAATTTGCAAGCAACCTTGTAAGTGAGCCTTCAAAACTGGAAGCAATTTCAGTAGGAAGTTGGCCAGACTGTTCACACACCCCTGTGAATGCCCTTCCACCCGCTGCCCGGGAGCAATTTGGTCTTTTACAGCTCGTGGTGACACTTAGAGATCATTGTCTGTGTCCTCTGTGTGTGCTGGTTTCCAGAGGGTGTGGGGGACCCGCGGCTGAAGCTGGTGACACGATGTTGGTGCCAATGTTGCCATGTGCTCCCTGCCCTGCCGGGCTCTGGGGCCACACGAGGTTCAAGCACTGTTGCATACTGCATGAAAGTGAGTCTGAAGGCCCATTGTAACAGCAGTGTGTAACAGCAATGTTCACAAGTGCAAATTAATTTTGCTATGCCATTTACATAGCTTTTGGAAATGCGCCCAAAGCAAAGCCATCCTCTGCCCAGGGGCAGGGTGGGCAGGAGCCACCCCCTGGGACAGCCCTTCATGGTCCTTGAGCAGGAGCCAGCTTGGTGACACAGTCGTCTGAGCGAAATTCAGCTTCTGCTCTCCTTGGGTGTTCGATGATGTTGGTGCAATTCAAACCATTCGAGGCCCACAGCTCCGACACTGCGGTGTTTGTGAAACCCAGCCACCCCGCTCACGGGCAGCAGCGCCTGCTCAGCCTTGGGGGAGCACGTTGTGACCAAGTCCCTCCTTTTGGCTTCCCAGAAAAGGTCTGCTCACCTGTGGAGTGTGCCGGGGCTGGGTCCTGTGTGCCCCCACCGTGTGCTATGGCCACTGGCGGCATGGGGGCCCAGCCGTCGCTCACGGGCCGTGCCGGTTGGTGGTGCCCTCATTCGCTGGAGGGGAGCGCGCTTCCCGCGGGTGGGCGCAGCCCCAGGCGTCTCCGGATGAAGGCGGCGATCAGGCGCTGAGGCCGCTGCTGGTACTCCCACAGCACCTGGTGGGGTGCCCGGATCTGGTCCCCCTCTAGGCGGTCCAGGAGTGCCACGCAGACAACAGCAGCTGCAAGGCGGCCCAAGTGCTGCTTTACCGTGCAGACACCAGGGAGCCCCTGTGCTATGGTGGGCGCCAGGCCTCGGGGAGAGCCCCTCACGCTGCCCTCCCTGGGCTCCTGCAGCAGAAGCCCCGGGTGCCGTGGTTTTGGCAAGAATGGGGGGCAGAGCTGCACCTCTGCTGCTAAGAAGTGTGTCCAGCAGGGAGGGGTCAGGGGATTTACCTTTTTTTTTGTCTGATACATGCTCAGGCCTTTTAAAACAAACTTGTTTTTTACTGAGCCGCGGGATTTGTTTTAGAGTACTTTTTCTAGTGGAAATTGTTAGGAATGTGGTTTTGGCCTTCAGGTCATCTGGATCTCATAAGAAACCCAAGCCCTGCGTTGGGTGAAGGTACGGCCGGGGCAGCAGCCCGCGGCAGGGACTCACCTTTCAAACCGCACAGCCTGCACAAGGCAGCGAACGCCGTGGACTCCATTTCGATGTTTCTCACGCCAGCCTCGTGAGCTCTTTTTAAGTATTCCAACTTTTTTTCACTGGAGAAAGAGCACAACGCTCCATCTAATCTCCCCTGACCTTGAAAGGAAATGAAGGGCTGTCATTGCTCGTCCTCGTAGGGCTGCTGCCACAGTGACCTGGGGGTAGCTTCAGCTGGAAAGCCCTGCAATGCCCACATTTTGTCTGAAGCCAAACAAGTTTTCTTTGCATAGTTACTTATTTCATGTTCCAATTAACCCGAACGTTTAAAGCTAGTGTGCTATGTCTCTGTATAGAGGAGAAAACTACACAGGTTTTAACACTTGCAAAAAGGAAGACTAACCACAGAGATTCAGTACAGGGGGTGTCTTGCACTCTGCTGGGGCAAATCCTCACAGCTCCTCTGAGGTCTGCAGTGCACGTCAGCTGCAGGTCTGCCAGCTTAAATCTGTGCCAGCTTAGATCAGTGCCAGATCTTTGTGGAAGGAGCATAGCAAGCTGTGGAGATGGGGAAATCAGGGAGAGGAAAGGCCCTTTAATTTAGATTTTTTTTTTTTTTTTTTTTTTTTGTAGGGAGTGCTGTGGGTGCAGGCAGCCGGAGCTGTTTGCGAGTGGCATTCCCCCCTCAGGCACTGGCTGGGGAGCCGGGCCCTGGGGCACTGACGCTCCCACCACAGGCTTTGCTGTGCTGTGGGCCTGTGCAGGTACGCCTCTTGCACAGCACACAACATCCTTTGTGCAAGCAAAATATACACCTGCGGCAGTGCCAACCTGGGCAGAGTGCTGCATTTTATTGCTCTTCCTAATGTTAATCCTCTTAATGGCTTTTTATTTAAATAAAACATGGCCTCGAGCAATACGCAGATGGTCGCATTTGCAAGCAGATCCAAAGGTTTATAAATAGTTCTCAGATTATTAATTCTTCATTTATTACATTTCATCTACTCTGTAATCAGCATTTCATTTTGCAAAGGAAACAGTTCCAGAGCAACCAAAGTTTATTTACATAAACATCGCACACTTCCTGACATCTTTCTCATGTTTGGTGATTCTGAAGTTACATTCTTCTAGGAAACAACTGAGCGCAACCCATCTGCTGGGATAAGGGGAGGGGTACCGGCAAGGGGATGTTTCTCTGCCAGGGCGAGGCTCTCGACCTGCTTTTGGAGGGCCCCTGACCACACAGGGCTCCCCATGTCACGGAGAGCTCCCCAGCACCTGCACTGTCCCCGGGGAGCTGCCCGGACGGATCCTCGCAACCCCCCCGACTGCAGCAGCACCAGCCTTGCAGTTGACGTTACAAATCGAACTGCCAAGTGCAGGGAAACTGGTTAGCAGGGAAGGCCATGCCCTGGCAAAGTGCTGACATGGGTACTGCAGGTTCTGAAGGTACAGCCTGCCTTGACCTCTGAACTAACAAAAAAGCAGCGGGTCAGCTCCTGCAGCCCTCAGGGTTGTTAGCATGGGCGGTTCTGCTGGCGTGACAGCATGAACACTCGGCACCGTGTCTGCGGGGAAGGGGAACAGCCAAAGCGTGTTTACCTTCATAGAAATCGTAGGTGCACATGGTGTGCCCAATGAGCGTGGGGAAGTCGGGGACCTCCTTGCTGCAGGCGAGGAGCTCCTCCGCGAGGTCCCTGTCAAGGTCCGTGCTCCGCACCACCACGTCGCCCAGCACCACCTGCTCGAACCGCGGCTGGAAGGAGGCGTCCACGGCTGTGTCCGTGATCACAACGGAGCCGGCCTCGATCCCTGTGAAAATGAAGGCTGAGGCTAAGCCAGCACTCGCGGCACTTGTGACCTGTTGCAAGACTTCAGCATGACAGAGAAATATCACTAGGTACCTATGTGAGTTTTATTTATTTATTTATTTATTAGCAAAACAGATGTGAGAGAATAATTGAAATTTATGCAGTGGCACAGATGTATAAGTAAAATGCAGAAAATCAGCACATGGTAAGTGACTGTGGGAATGTGCTGAGTGACAGCATTTTAATTGCTTGTGGCTTGCAGAGACCACGCCCCAGCACCAGCTTGCGCAGGCACGAGCAGCGCTACTGGCAGGCATAATGAAAACGTGCAATCTGCTAAACCAGTTGCTAGAATTGTCCTGGGTTTTAACCCAAAAATAAAATATCATCTTGGTGTTTGGTATCTGAGGACTTGGCAAAATGCAAAAGCTCATAACTACATTACCCACGGCTGAGATTTTTTTTATTAATAGCCTTTTGCTTGGAGAAAGGCCTTAGACAGCTTACCTAAGCCTCCAGAAGTACCGATGCGTATAATAGTAACGTCTCGGCATTTTGCGTGGTGCAGCAGTTTGATCAGTTCATGAAGCATAATGGAAATGGAAGGGATGCCCATCCCATGCTGTTGAGAGAAGAAAAAAGAAAAAGGTTGTTCCTTGTGACACCACAGTAGGTGACAGGTATGTGACCACAGTGAGCTCAGGATTACACCGTGGGCTCTTCCTGATGATGAGGCCAGCAGGTGTCTTTTGGGGCAGGAGACCTCTCACATCTTTGAGGCCTGCCCAGGTAAAGCATCTAGCCCTCTCCTCCTCTTGGTGGTTTTAAGGTTCTTGTCCACAGAGCTGGTGTTTGTGCCCCGGGACCACTATGTGTGGCACGTGTGGTGGCTCTCCTTCATGGAAGCGCTCTCAACAAATGCACCCCGGCAGCTGAATGCTCCAAGCGCTTCCTTACGCTGCTCATCCTTATGCCACGTGCTGACTTTTGTTGTTTGTCGTGTCCTGATCATGCTCTTAGTGGTGAGATCTGGCAAAAGCTACCTGAGCCTCCGCTCATCTGGGTGCCTCCCAGCTGTCCTTGCCCACACCACAGCACCTCTCCCACATCGCTGGGCACGAGGGACAACGGATGGGTTTGGCCCCCTGGGCAGGGACTGGAGCCGCCCCCTCAGTCCTTGGCTGCCAGGGCTGCCCCTTCTCTCTGCTCCCTCGTGTCTCACCTCAGGTCTCTGCTCTGTTGCTCAGTAACCATCCTTTTCTTGGTTTCACCTTTAAAAATAAAAGGTGTTTGGCAGTACAGCCTTTTGTTTCATGAGAAAGACCTCTGTTTTTTTTTCTTTTTGCCATCTCCATCGTGTTCAGAAACCTGAAGGAAGTGTATCTGAAGAAGCACATTGGTAGTCCTCATATTGCAACATCTCTTTTTGGCTGTGAGGCTGATGGTCTACAGTCTTCTATCACGTTTTAAATATGAAAACATTTTGCATGTTATTATTCTGGAATGTCAGCGCAAGCTATTTGCCAATGTCTACAAAATTTATTCTCTCTGTAAATATTCAAAGCAGGAAAGCCGTCTTCCTACCTCCGGTACATTCGAGTTCATCTGTGTTTCCAAGCAACTCGCAAGCTCGTGGTGCTGGCAGCCGCTGGGCGCCGTGCTCGGGAGGCTCGTGCCCGACAGGGCGGTGGCTGCCGCGCGGCTGCTGCCCAGCACAGCTGCTGCCAGGTGGGGCAGAGAAAAACCTGCAGGGCTTTTTCCCTGGGATCCTGCCAGATCGATCCCCTCGGGCTTCTCCGTCAGTCAGGTTTGGTTCGGTTCTATCAGAGGAACCCTCCCGTCTGAGCGGTGCCACCTCCTGTGAACCAGGTGCGAGACTGATCCCGTGCCTGAAAAGGCGGCGGCGGAAGCGGGCCCTGGGGCGCCAGCACTCGCCAGCACAGCCCGTGCTTGCTCCATCCCCTGTGCAGTGCCAGACACACCTCTGTTCCTAGAGGAACCGATAATGGGGCAAGGTTTTCACTCGGGAACTCATGCCAGCACAATGCTGTCGGCAATATTTCACTGTTAATTCGTGATGGGAACTGCTCTTTGCCTGGTGACCTGCCACACTGCTGAGATGAGCAAAATGCGTGCCTGTTCATTCTGGGCACTGTGCCTTTTAAACGGAAAGTGTCGGGCAAGCAGAGGACAACTGTGGCTTGTGGGACCGTGGTGGTGGCAATGGCTGAACACCAGGCAAGGGGAGAGGCCGGTGGCAGCTGGGCCAAGGCTGTGCCGGAGGCTGGGGCCATGGGGCCGGGGCTGGGAGGAGCATGGAGCATCGTGGAGCCTCACGGAGCACCACAAGGCATCGTGGAGCATGGCGTCGCGGTACTTACACTGATGGAGAGCACTGGCCCCGTGCGGTACATGGCGTAGCGGTCCGTCCCTGCGCAGATGTCAGCCAGGTCCTCCCCACTGCCCTCGAGCCCCAGCTCCTTGTGCATGAACTGGGCAAACGCCTTCATCCTGTTCGGGCTGCCGCCAACGCAGACAAACTGGGTGTAAAATGGGAATTCGTGGGCATTTTTCACTAAAACGGGTATTGAGTCAGTGCAAACGTGACAGTGTCCAGCTGCACCAGATGCGAGCAGCAAGCACTGCCTCCTCGCAGGCAGCCAAGGGGCATCAGAGCAGCAGGGGTCTCAGCACCAAGAGCTGCCGTGAAAACCAAGCTGTGCTCCTCTGGGGCTGTGACTGCACTGGGCTGAGACAGCCGTACGGCTGCACAGAGCTGGGTGTCAGCTCCAGGTCAAGAGAATCTAAAGTAATTTCACTGTAATATATTTGGCCAATTTAAGCTGTTAATATTCCTACTGACAGCAAGGGAAAGCAAAGCCAGATGCTAGAGTAGCTTGTCATTTTATTTATTCTATCAGCCGTGTCTACTGCAATTAGAGAGCGCTGCTGATGACACGGAGGCCACAGAGTCAGGGAGGAAAGGGACAAATTTTCTCAATTTCCATAGTAAAACAAAAACCTCTCCCTAAACATAGGAGGGAGCTGGCGTGTGGCTGCGTGGGCAGCACTGCCGACTCACAGGGAAGGGGGAGCCCACACGTGGTGATGGCTGTGCCGGGCTCCTCGAGCCCTGCGGCTCTGCAACTCTTCCCCTGCTCTGATTTAATGTGGGATGGGAGCACTGACAGCCTGTGCCTGACAGCTTTGTGCTTTGGCCTCAGCTAAAAATAGGACATCCTCTTTCCCCTCTCTCCAGCACATGAAGCTCAGCTCGGATGCTTTGGACAAGTGCTTCCTGCCTGTTCCTCTAACAGGGAGGCCAAAATAGCATCAGGTTTTACTGAATGGCAGGTATTTTAAAGGAGAGTTTTCTACTGGGCCTTCTGTCCAAAACAAGCCACTGAGACCCTTTGCAGGAGGCCAGATCCTGCCCCCAGCTGGAGCACCCACAGCAGCAGGGCCCCGGCACAGGATGGCAGCACCGCGGGATAAGGGGACGGAGAGCCCGGCGGGCCTGGGAGCTGCTGCCTTGCTTCTGCCCCTGGTATTTACCTTTATGTCCCCAAACATAGCAGGCAGGTTGTGCGTCTTTGTTCCCAAGTCCAAGTGATACAGAATGTCCTCCTCCATCGTGTCCAGGTGCGGGTTTTTGATGAGGACGAGCCCACCGCTGCGGGGAGAGGGGCAGAACCGGGTGAGCAGGCGGTGGGCAGCTGCCTTCCTGCCGCAGCCTCACGAGCACTCGTCCTCCTCACACCTACTGCTTCTGGGAGCCCCTTCAGCACTGTTTTTACTGTCCATACATACTTGGCAGAAAGGACTTATCAATATTTATCATCAGTTTTGTCAAACCTAGCTCTTTCTTTGACATAATACTGCAACAAGTATCTAGCAGGTAATATACTGTGCTGCGTCATACGTGACAGCTTACTAAGCTCTTAGCAAATCATGATTTTATATTGGTATTGTCCCAAATAATTGCCTGGCAGTACAAGTGCAAATTAAATTCAGATTCTGCATACAGCAGGAGGTCGGTTTACCTTGCCTTTCCTAGTGCTTTAATAGAAGTAAAGCAACTAAATAACAACACAGGCCAATCTTATAAATAGGGCTTAAAGAAAACCCAGAGAACATGTTTCTTGTCTTATTAAAACAAATTCAAAGCCTCTCCCGTGACTCACCCAGAGTAACCTGTTGTTTCAGTCATGACGGCTCTGCCAGAGTCAGCTGAAAGTGATACCCTGCAGAAAAGGTAAGGAAAACACCCTGCTATTTCTTCAGCTGCTAGCTTTCAGAGCTAGGAAGAGATCTGAGGCGGCTCCGCAGGGGGTTAAATACTCTCCCCGCTTTGCGCAACACCCCAGAAGCAGCAGGACCACCTCCCGCCTCCCGCTCCCATTTGTCCGGTAGGTGCGCGATGTTCCTCCTCTGGGCCAGCGCTGCTGTTTGTCCCGGGACGTGGTCCCAGAGCCCCGCATTGGCTGTTTTTGCAGGTGTGTCGCTCCTAACCCCGGCTCACCTTCTCCCGCAGCAGAGGGCTGGGGCTGGTGCGCCTCCGGCCGCACACCCACTTGCCCTTTGGCCGGCGCACGTGTGTGATGGCTTCGTGCAAACGGTGCGTTGGCTCCGAGACTGTGGCGTGGCACGGTGTGCTCCCGTGCCAGGGCATGAGGGGCCCCGGAACGGATCCCGGCCCTGAGCATGGTGCGGTCAGCTCCCCAGAGCAGCCCAGCATAACTGCAGGTGGGGCTTCTGGCAGCGGGGATGCCTCTGACATTTCAAAGCATGTACGTGTCCAAGCCTTTAACATTGCAAAACACCATGGAAAGTCAAATAAGCATTACAAACCAGTTGTACAGAAAAGTGTAACTTGGATGTCTTGCCCAAGATGGGATCAGGAAGGATCTGAGGAGGGCTGGAGCAGAGCCCGTTCGAACATTTCAGACTTGCTGGAGTTGTACCAAAGTCAGGCTGCAATGGTTTCTCTGTTCAGATGAAGTTCTCTCCTCTCTGGATGCTGTTAACATATTCCTGCCAAAGATTACTTATTGCTGATGCGCCACAGCACTCCTGAAGAATATGGGTTTGGATTTTCTTTTTCCTTTCAGAGTGCACCAGATTGCGATGACAGGTACGAAGAAAAAGTGTCCTTGGGGATGGATGCACATGCAGTGCTTCCTGCAGCCTTGACCTGTGCCAGTCACACAGACACTCGTCACTCTCAGCATAGCATTAAATGTTTTGGGCACCTTGCAGTTAATATAGGGGCCGTCATGCGGCTCTTCACATGTTGTCCACTTGGCATTACTTCATTTGGAGACTACAACAGGAAGGTTTGCTACTTGCAAATGGTGCCTGCAAGCACGTTGGTGGAGCTGAGGTCAGTTTTGGCTTGCCGTGTGTCTGCCAGCTTCCTTTGGCCCGTGCTCGTTTGGCGAAGTGGCGCGAGGTCGCCCCGCTCGTGCTCTGTGCCCCACGTGCACAGTCAGCATCCCCGCTGCCGGCGGGTCGCACCCCGCTGGAGGAGCGGGGCTGTGGGGGACCTGCAGCTTCTGCACAGACATGCTGCAGTCATAGCTGTCACCCAGCTGCCACTGAGGCTAATTTGGCTTGTAGAGCACCTATTGCTGTTGGTGATGCACAAATCAGAAAGAACAGCTTGCGCCTCAGAGCCCAGATGAGTCTGTGGATGAGTGGGCACAAAATCATCTACTTGTGTCGGGAGCCTAGCTGATGCAGAAGGAATCGCACAAGACTCTCACCCCGCTCCATCACTTCCCAGATGCTTGAGCACTGCCTTGCAGCCTGCAGAGGTTCAGAGGAGGAGGGTGCTGGTCACGATGTGGCACGGCAGTGTCGGTGCGGAGCAAGAACAGGTCTGCAGCGAGCCGAGCCCAGCCGCTGGCGCTCTGCGACCGGGCAGAGCCTGCGCTGGGAGCAAGTTCAGTGGGGCTGGAGGGAAAGGCAGGATCTGGCAGAATGGTGGATGGACGGACAGCTGTCATCATGCCAGTGACCCTGTGGCGAAGGGGGGTGGGTATTGCCCTGAGGCAGCGTGATCCTGTGGGCAGAGGTTGCTGGCTTGGTCTGTTAAGTGCAGGATTTCCTTGCCTCCTCTTCTTCATACTTGCAGCCAAGTATTTTTGGACATGTCTGGCAAGTTCTGCTCTTGTGCTATTGTAAACTGTCTCATGACAAAATAATTTTCCTGAGTGCACAGGTGACTTTTTTAGCTAAATATTTACTTAAGAACTAAAAATAATATTCCAGTGGACCCAGCTGCAATGTGTGATATCCTTGCCTGCTGCCAGTGGAGCGCGCAGGGCGGATGGCCAGTGGGGACCCAGCTGCAGCCACACCTGGTTGCAAAGCCATGGCACATCTCTCCTTAGCCAAAAATGTAAGACCTCTCTCAGAGAGTTTTGACTGGTTCTGCACTTGCCAAGGAAGAAATTGCCCTGGATTTGCTATCCAAAGGACACTTTGTGTTCTGCCTGCAGAGATGCTGGTCTGCTCCTGGTGCCACCTCCTGCAGCAGGTGAGGTGGATGGGGTTGTGCACGGCATGGTGTGATGGGCACGGCGTGGTGTGATGGGCACGGCGTGGTATGACCACCAGCCCTTGGCTTCCTGGGCACCAGGCTGGGTTCTGCTGTGGGGCAGGAGCAGCCCCGGGCCACAGGCTGGGCTGGGTGCTGAGGGCACCAGCACATCTCAGGTGCTGGAGAAGTGCCAGAGCACAGCATCGCATATTCCCTGCTGGGAGCACAGTGCTGCTGGGCTGAGTGCAACCCCGCTGGGTCTGGGCAGGGTCACCCAGCACCCTCACAGGGCTACAGGTGTCCAGGAGGCAAAAGGCAAGGTTTTGGAGAGCAGCCCTATGGAGCGAGCAGAGGCAGAAATCCCCTTGGGACAAAGCTCTGCCTGGGAAGGCAGGCTGAGAAGCTGTGAGTAAGCAATGTTCCTGGTGTTGTTTGTCCCTGCCACATTCAAGGTAAAAGGAATGAGTGTGTTCTTTGTAAGTAAACAAGCCCGAGGGAAATGGTTGACTTGTGCTTTTGGATTCCCAGAACTGATCCTGAAGTGAAGGGACAGCAGTTGCCGCTGCCATGTACGTTTTGGGGCAGTTTCAGAGTTTGTCTTTGTGTGGGTTGGCTCGCTGCCCGGTCAGGTTCTGGTCAGTAATGAAGACCTCTCACTCTTGGGTTCCTCCTTTGTGATTGTTTTCCTTGCTGTTGTCCCCCCTCGAGATGCCTTAGATATGCCCTCGGCTGTTCGGTGCGGCCGTTCTCCCACGCTGCGTGGTGTCTCTGTGCCCCGGTGCGGTTTGCGGTCCTGCCCGCGGTGGCAGACGCTGCAGGACTGTGTTCTCTTAGCGAGGCAGGTGGGGAAGTGAGGAAGGTGAGAAACTGAGACCGGAGCCCTGAGTGAGAGTGTGTGTGTGGCTGGTTTAGAGCTAAATTCAGACTTACCGAGTGCCAGGCAGCAGAGCTGTGAGCATATGTGTTAGGGGATGACAAATAAAGCGGGCTGAGGTACACGGCAGGATACCATATGGTAATCTAGACAGCCTCTGAGCGAGTGAAGAGCTCAGGAGAGCCAGCGCTCCTGCACACGTCCAACACCTCTAGTCTGCTAAGTGCTGGTTTAAAATAGACACTGCACGTCAGCCCTTGCACATCAGAGATGCTCTGCCCGCCGCATCCTGCCCAGGCTGCTGTGATGTCTGCTCCAAACAAGCCTGAGCAGCTTCTCTTCAAGTCGGCTCCTTTCTGATTTGTCTCCCGTGATACCTCCGCTGCGACGTGGTGCCCAGGCTCTGCCGATACGCGTGATGCTGCAGCCCTGGCCGATGAGCACCATGCGTGTCCGTGTCAGCTTTTAAGTCATCAGTTGCGGTTTGTTAGCAGAAAGCTTATGAAAACACCTAATCTAGGAGATGTCTGGTGGATTCCTCCAGAGCTGATTTCTAGCGATCATCGTGAAAGAGCAGGAAAAGCACGTTTTTACCTGATAAAACAAGGCAATGTGCCACCAGTACACAGCTTTCCCTGCCCTTGCCCCTTCCCTTCCCTGTGTTTAAAGTCCAGGTCCAGAACAGCAATCAAGGCAGGCAAAATGGGCAAAAAGTAGAATTTATCAACAGCTTGCCTGGTTCTTCTCTTTGCCTGGTTTAGTATTGCTGTAAATCTGTTCATGGCTTTGGGAGAAGTCAGTGAAACACCCTGAGAAGAAACAAGACACCACAAATCCTGGAGACGTGCAAGTAACTAAAGCTTGTCAGGCCCCACTCAGGACCGGCTGCTGTGCCCTGCGGTGCCCAGTGCCGGCACGTGTGCTCCTCTGAGTGCTGCACTTGCTCCCTTCCAGCCTGGTATTCTTCTGCTCTCCAGGCTTTGGAATCCAGATGGCGCATAGTTTTTTGTTTTGTTTTGTTTTGTTTTGTTTTTCCAGGGATATTTTTATCCCTTCGTCCTTCCCTTGCTGGGCCTGCGGGTGCATGTGACAGGCACTGTGTGCCTGTGGGTGCAGGCAGAGGCAGGAGGGCTGGGAGGAGATTTTGACAGCAACAAGGCACAGGGCATAGGGCTCTGTGGAGTTCACCAAGCTACTATGCCTGTCGAGGCCAATCACAGCTCAAAAACTGGATGAGAAATAATTTTTCTTCAGGTAGCATATGGCGGCTTGCCTGACAGCATCCCAGCCCTGTCCTTTCCAATGCCACTGGCTCCTGCCCGCGTGCCCTGTGCTGGCGGGGTGCCCGTGGGGACAGGGGACAAGCAGGTCCCCAGGCAGGGTGGCTGGGCTCGGCCGTCCCTGCTGCACTGCTCAGTGTGCTGGCCCTGTTACGATTTGAGTTTTCTCTCCATGGGGCTGCTCGAGAAGCTTCCTGCACCCTGCCAAGGATTAGGGGCTTCCAGGCAGTGATGAGCTTATGCTGGTTCCACTTTTTAAAATGAGCTGTCCAGACCTCACATTATTCAAATATTTTGAGATGGAAACACCTAAAGGGACTACATGCTGCCTGCAGAGATGTCCTGACCTGGTACCTCCAGCGGCTGCTGAGGCCAGACACAGTTCTTGCCTCATTTGCAGACTGAGATACAGGATTTCTGGGCGTACGGCACCTCCGGTGCTGTGCGAGATGTGGGGCTCAGGGGCACGGGGCTTTTGCCATTCAGAAAGTGCAGTGGCCTTCTGAAAGCACCCTTTTGGCATGTCCCTTGTCATTTTTAAGTGTTATTGCCAGCCACTTACTGGATGCAGATGAGGCACGTACAATAAAGGATTAAACTATCCCAGAAAATTCCATTTTGTCTTAAACCTGTTTCAGACTGGCTAAGCCTGATTCCATGACTGCGGTCCCTGTGGTGTGATGTTCAGCCGATGTTCAGTTCAGGTAGGCATAACCCTGAAAGTCATCCACAACATTGACCATCCAATTCTTGTCTTTTTCTAGCTCGAGACAAGACAACCTATATCTTCCTCTGTTTCTGTACCAAACAGAATGGAATAGAAGTGCTCTAAATAGTCAATTTTTAGAAAATTGAGCATTTAAAATAGATGATGTTCTTAGCCATTCAAAACTATAAATTCATTAGAAAACTGAATGAACTGCATGTGAAGTTAGCACAGAGAGAGCTGGGTTAATAATTTGCCCTGTATGAGTCAGGAAAAGAGAAGGTCATATATTTTTCATAATCACAGAGTTGAGCTTTGTGACTTTGACTCTTTCTCAGCCTGTATGTGATGTGCCAGGATGGGTAAAACAGAGGCTTTACATGAAAAAAAAAAGGCAGAAAAAGAGAAGCTTGTGAATGAATCAATGTGACTGGTGTTTTTTCTTTTTTTCTTTTTATTTTTTACTTTTATTTTCTGAACCCACAGAGGTGTCAGTGCTTGGCAGCTGTTTAGACTCCCCTGTTTGTTGCTGAGAGCACTTGCGTCAGTACCGCCAGCCGCGGCCAGCAGCCCGGGACTGCGGTAGCGGTGCCCGTCCGGCGGCTGCTCGCAGGGCCAGGCCGGCGGGACCCCAGCAGGGCAGTGGGGACAGCCCCGGCACGCAGGGCCAACGCGAGGCCTCGCACAACCCACCCGTCTGCATGTCTGTGTATTCAAACGTTTCAGCAATTCAATTCAATGCCATCATTCCAGCCCTTCTGAAAAGAAAGTGTGTAGGTTAAGTATGTGTGAGCCAGCACAGGAACCCAATGCCCCTGTAAGCTGCAATGTGCTGGGGAAAAAAAGAAAAAAGCTCAAAAAAAAACAAACTGTTTTAGCAGCTGCAGGAGCGCTGTGACTGCGAGTTTCTTCATTCTGTGTTCTCATCCATTTGCAGCATAATTCTGTTTCCTGCCACGCAGGAACACGAAAGTTCTCATTATGGCAGCAGCAGCAGAACTGCACTTGGTAAGCACCGGTGTGATTTTTCTGATGATTTCGAAATGGGACTTTTAGTGGCTGCTACATTTAGCAGGGCAGAAATTTAGATAAGTTACTCCTCAGAAGCAGAACCAGCCCTCACTTACACCGGTTGAGATCCGAGCTTGTTAAACCGAGGCAAGCACAGTCCCCCTGCAGCAGCACCTGGCAGCGGGTGAGGATGGAAGCGTGCCCCTCACAGCCTCGGTGCTGTGGACGTGCGGGGGGAGCGCTGCCAGCCCCAGCCCTCGTGGCGGCCCCGAGCGAAGGAGCTGGCCGTGGGGCCGTGGGGCCGCGGGCGCTGGCCTTGGGGCCGTGGGCAGGTTGTGAAACCAGCAGGCCGAAGCGCGTCAGCACAAAGCGTGCCCCGCGAGCGGCGCGACACGACCCGGGCTGCTGGCAGCGCATGCGGCGGCATGAAGCAGGCGTCGCTGCGAGAGTTAATGGCTAACTGCTGGAACAACTGGCACCCGAGCGAGCGCCTCTCAAACCCAGGTGTTTGGGGCTGACCCATGGGAACCAGAGGCCCTGCAATTGCACTGGCGAGGCCGTGTGCCGGACCGCAGCCAGCAGCGTTTGCATTTCAAAGGGAAAAGGGCCTGGACAGAGCCCTGCTGGCTGGGCTGGCTGGCAACTTTCGCACAGACCATTCTCCTGGTGTAAAAGACCAATTCATCAAAAGCAAATACATTTCTTCATCCACTGTGATGAACTGCCACGTCAGCAAAACAGTTGAATGCTGACTGGTTCATCAATGTCATCCCGAGCTGACACTTGCAGAACGTGACGTCTAGATTTCTGCGCAGGAACTTTATTACTTTGAAAAGTATTTTCCTTCATAATAGAAAAGGGCGTTGTAAAAAAGCTGTACTTGGAGCATCGTGCTCTCCTCCTGCCTTAGGGGGTGTCCTGACACCGCCACCCGCGGCCTGGCCCATGGGGCGCCGCCGCCACTCTGCCCGGGCAGGAGGCTGCGTCCAGCCGAGATGGATGTGCTTCTCACAGGCAGTAATGCTTTGTGCTTCCTTTGGGTGGAGAGGTCAGGACCAGAAGGAAAGGCCAGCGGTGCCAGGCAGGCCCCTTCAGTGTCCTGCGCTTGAATGTAAAAGTGTGTCCTGTGTCAGCGGAGCTACAACTGGTCTGCACCGTGCGTGAGAAATTGTTCTGAAATGTCCTAATTACGATTCAAAACTACAGGCGCCGAGCATTAAGAGCAGGGCAGATCTGCTGGGGGCACAGAAGGCTCTGGGCAGAGCACTGCGCGCCCCGTGCCGGGGCCATTCAGGGGCACCCCCTGTCCCCCCGGAGCGCGGGGGCGTTTCTAAGCGTTTTGTCTCATTTCCCCGCTTTTTGCACGTCCCTTCTCTCGCCCCGTAAGCTGCCGCTCGGTGGCTGCCGGCTCCGGGCCCTGCGCGGCGCCAGGGGGACCCCCAGAGGGCCGGGGGCGCACTGCGGGGCGGGGGACACGGCCCGGGCCGAGCCGTGCCGAGCCGAGCCGAGCTCCCGGCGGCTCCGGGCCCTGGCGAGAACAGCGCTGCGTGGCCCGCGAGGGCCGAGCCCCTGGGGCCGCTCCATGCCGGCGGTGTCACCGCCTCTGTTAGAGCAGGCTTTAATTGCTCGAACCCCGGTGGCCGTTCCCGAGTGGCACCCAGAGCGCAGAGGCGCTGCTCGGCCGTGTGGAGCAAACGGCGCAGTTGGAGGGCCTGAGCGCTTCTGAGGGGGTGCGAGGTGAAACCAAGGCGTCCCGTGCGGTCATTCGGAAAGCAAAGCGGACTCATTACAAGAGCTGTTGTAAAAAATGGAATGGGAATGAGCTGTGCTGCTAATGCGCAGATGCAAGAACACGGCTCACTTAATTTCATAATGGCATGTAATTTGTGTAACACTGGATTAGTAGCAATTATATGTTGTTGTTAATTACTTGGAGGGGGACTCTCCTCCATGCTCACACCGAAACCCACCTGACACCACTACACGGGGGGATTTGCAGCGTGACCACAGACACAAGGACCCGAACAGCCTGGCCAGACAAAGGAGCTCTCCAGGCCCAGCACGGCGGGGACAGTGCATGTCCTCAGCCCTGTCCTCACGCTAATTACATTTCCTTGGAGAAACTAATGAGAGCTTTGCACGCATGCACTGAAGCTGTTGTGACAGGCTGTGTCTGCTGTCTTCAGCAGCCCCGTCGCTGCTCCGCCTGTGACTCACCTGCCTGAGTCACCAAGCCTTGTGAAAGACGCGTGTTCCAGCTCAGATTTATCACACACGTACTGAAACAAGCTCTTTAATTTCAGAACTAAGTGCTTCCTGGGGGTTTCTCAGCAGCTGCACTCAGAATTACACTGTGCTGAGTATTTGAGAAAGGGCAGTGATGTAACTGTCCCCGTATTACAACTGAAAGCTTTGCCTATTTGCATGAGTGTATATATATATGTATTTGTTTAGAAATTTCCCCGAGGCAAAAGAAAATAATTCATGACAAGCAGCAACATGGAAGGTCATCTGGCTTATTATTTCTGTACCACAGCTCACCTCCGACACCTAAGCAAAGCTTTTATGTACTGATTTTAATAATGCTGAAAGAGTTTAAAACCTTTACTGTGCTCCAAGTAATTATAAAGCAGGGGTTTTGTGCGGGGCCGGGCAGGTCCCTCGCTCCCTGTGTGGAAGGGAAGGCTCCAGCACCTCGCCTGCAGCCTCAGCCCCTCACTGCAGCCATGCAGAGCTGCGCTGGCAGAGGAAACTTCCCACAAATTTTCTTGAATTAGATCTGCTTGGAGAGTACTGAGAAACCCTGCTAATTGCTGCACGTGCCAAGTCATGGCCGTGCTAATGAGAATGGCAGGTCTGCTGCTCAATTAGAAAGGCACAGCAGTCTAAGGGAACTCATTTTACTGAATTATGTGGCTGGCCTGGGGTCCAACAACTCCTTAGTCTTCCAGAAATTTCCTCTGTGTCACCATTAAAGTGTTTGAGCTGTTTCCACGCTCACAGAGCAGTGCAACGTGCTGTTGTTACTCCAAAGTTAAGCTGCTCCAGAGGCAGGATGTACGCAGCACACGGGGGTTCGGGTTCCCGTGGCAGGAGCCCCAAAACAAGCCTGGGGTCGCTGTGCTCGCCCTCCCGTTGGCAGAGCGGCTCTGCAGCGGGCGGCGGCTGCGCGTGGGGCCCACGTGCTTCTGGGGCGCAGCCCCGCGGTGCGAACGGGCTTATTCTGCGGGGGCGGCTCCGCGACACCCGCCCCGCCCCCGGGAGGGGCCCCGCCCACTCGATGCCCCGCCCACCAGATGCCCCGCCCACTGTACTACCCGCCCCGCCGAAGCCCCGCGCTGCCGGTAGGGGGCGGGCGTCGCGGCGCCGGGCGGAAGTGACGCTACGCCGCCCGTCGTCCCCCGGAGGGGCGGGGCCGTGCCCGCCCGCCGCCGCCGCCCCGCCCCGCGCCATTGTCAGCGCCGCGCCGCGGGGCACGCGGGGCCGGGCAGCGCCGGGACGGGCGGGGGCGGGGGCGGCGGGGCAGGGCGGGTCCGGCCGGGGCCGTGCGGGGGGCGCCGTGCGGGGTGGGCGGGGCTTCGGTTTTTTTTTTTTTTTTTTTTTTTTACCGGCAGCGGGGGGCTTCGGGGGGGCGGGTAGTACAGTGGGGGGGGCATCTGGTGGGCGGGGCATCGAGTGGGCGGGGCCCGTGCGGGGGGCGGGGCGGGTGTCGCGGAGCCGCCCCCGCAGAATAAGCCCGT
>CM021703.1:38976575-39091435 GCA_011074415.1 Stictonetta naevosa | reverse complement strand
GGGGGAGGGCGCGGACGGGCCTGCCCCGGGCCGCGGCTCGGTGCGGCGGCTGCCCGCTGTCAGCCGCGGAGCGCCGGGAGCGGCCGCCCGGCAGGCGCCTTCCGAGTTCCCCCCCGGCCCTGCCGCCACGGCCTTGGCGGGGCCCGGGTGCCCGGGGCGCGAGCTGCTGGGAGCCGGGGCCCCGCGCCTGGCTCCCGGCCGTACGGCTCGCTGCGGGGCCGCTCCGGGGCAGGAGGCGCGTCCTAGGGCAGCCACAGCCCCTGGGTGCGCCACGGCGTCCCGCGGCCGTTCTGAGCCTGCCCCGTGCCGGGCACGGCCCGCGTCGCCGGCTCCTGGCTCGGTTCCAAGGCGAGCCCGACGGCCTGCTGCCGTGGCCGAGCCCCCTTCCGCTTCAGCCCTTGCACGGACAGCTGTTACCTGCTGCACTGCGGTGAGGCCAGCGGCGGGGGGGGTGAGGCCGTGCTGTAACGGAGCAGCCTGAGGGGGGGAAGCTGCTCTCTGTGTTTCTAGCTTTAATTCTCACTGCATGTACCGAAGTTGCCCATCAGAAAGGGAAATCCTGCTGGCCTGCTGCAGATGAGGTTTCCAGAGCCATCCTCCGCTGTCTCCTGCTAACTTTTGTTGTACGGCAACTGTTGCTAGCTCCTTTTCTCCAGACTCGTTTTATATGTACGCCGAGGGAGCTGGAAGCATTCTGGTTGTGTAGCTGTTGAGGTCGTTACCTAGTGTTTGTACTCTGTGGAGAACACCACAGCTGCGTTACTTAGAGCAGCGTTGGTGGAGACGTTGCTGGTGCCTGCAGAAGTTGAGCCTCACCCTCCATGGACCTAACTCATGGAGTAATTTTGGCAGCGTTGTCTTGGAGCTGGCTATTTAACATACTGAGACATGAGATTTCTTTTTGTGCCTTAGTAGCCGGATACTTGATATTCCGATGATTGTTTACACTCCTCTCTGTTAACATGTATTAAGTTGGTTGCATTTTTTTCTGCTGAGGCGATCTGTTAAAGCTGACCTCTAGCTCTGTTCAGGAAGATCCTTCCACAGGAGAACATGAACGTGTTGAGAGCCGAGGTGAAAGGGAAGGGCTAAATATAACCATTTCCTGCCAAACTTGTCTATTTTTAAAGCTAGCTCTCCCATGAAGGCTTGTCCTCCTGGCGTACAGAGACAGTTCTTTTCCCGTTTCACTCATGCTGGTGGTCCGGCTGCGCTGGCGAGTGCAGGTGTGAGGGAACCCAAAGGGAACCCGGGGGCTGGCGAGGGGAAGGCAGGCGGTGCTGGGCTGCCTGCCCTCTGTGTCCAGCGAGGGGACGGCGGAGCCTTGCGTCACCTTGCCAAAACTGCCAGACGCAGCATCAGCAGACACATCAAACAGCTCGTTTGGGAGGGACGCAAATGAGTCTGGGAGAGAGATAAAAACGGTTTAACCGCCCCGCTCAGCCCCTGCTCTGTACTCACCTTGCTCTTCCACGTGCCGTGTGTTTCTTGGGAGGGGTAAAGCAGTGGGCTCCTCAGCAGCAGCAGGGCAGCTCCCGAGGCAGGAGGAGAACAGAGGCAGGGAAGCAATGCCAGCGTGGTGGGGTGTATTTTCTGTTTGCCAGCTGGTACTCTGAAGCAATGCTTAAATATATAGCGAAAGTCTGATGCTAAAATAGGATCTAGGGACAGCCGTCCTAAAATAGCTAGGCCCCCTTTTAACCGCCTCACCCCTGCCAAAGGGGGGAAAAAGGTATTTGAATTTGTTCCCATTCTTAGGTATTTGAACTCTCAAAAGAGGATCCCAGCATCTGCTTCTGTATCTTTTATCTCTTCTGTGCATAAACGGGTTAAAAACTTAGCCCACTTGTCTGTGCGTGTACACAGCTATGGAAGGTGCCAGTGGTGGTGTTGAACGTAGTATCTCGGAGCGATAATTGCTCTCTTCCAGCCTCTGTGTGTGAGAATTCACGGAGATCCACTGGGATCTATTGTAGCTTGGCTTGATGAGGGTAAGCGAGTGTGTTCAGGGATGGCTTACTTGCTTCAGGACCTGGGGGTAGACGAGACTGAGACAGCTTAAGAGCATGTTAGTTACAGCATTAGCTGACACTGTCTAAACACACACCTTTTAAATCCTGCTCCAAACAGGTCCTTAATGTGTCTGAACTGAAAAGTCATCTAGACTTTTTGCGTAACTGTATGCATCTGTAAGGCGAGGAATGACAGTATTTGCTAGCAGTGTTGGAAACCTGAATTCACAAAAGTTCAAGGTGGTTTTTTTTTTTTTTTTTTTGCAATCATCAATTTTGAAAGTGCCACTGACTACAGAATGTGTGGAATGTAATGGAGATGCTTTCAAGAAACTCCTTTTTTCTTCTCTTTGGCTATGTTTGGAGCCAAAATACAGTTTTAGAGTAATGCGTTCAAAAGTAGGTAAGGACTGTAGGTAGGTAAATGGAAAAGCAGCTATAATGAAAGTTTTCTTTGCCAGGCTGGGGTACGATTAAGTATGTGACCCAGGTGGAGCTGGTGGGTGACCACGTCCTCAAGATGTGGCCCCATGCACTTGGGGGCATGCAGTTGGTGTCCGCAGGTTTCTGTCTCACAGTGATTTGCATTTGTAAGTCTTGCTGACGTTCAGTAGGTGCTCTCAAAGCTTTTCTTGAATAACAAGATCTACAGTGAGCCACGATCATAGAGGCCAGGTTCATCAATGCTGCATTTATGTTCATTCCGTGGGATGCTAACTGTTCTCTGGAAGGAACACTGGCAGTACGGTGATACTACAGTAATGTGGGAGAAGTGGTAATGCGTTGCAGAAACCTGGTGGTGTTCTTCATTAGCAGTTCAGATGCTGACTTTCCCCTGGAAGGCCAGAACTGACCTTGTGATTCATCTGCTGGTGAATAGTCAACATCAGGTGCTGCATCATTGTCTCAGCCAGTTATTAGATGATCCCTCCTTTGACCAGGGCTCCTTTGATCTGCTCTTTCATTTCGTGCCGAATTCATCCTGCTCGTTGGAGCTCCACCTTGCTTGCCGAACCACTGCTGGCGGCGAATATTGCTCTCTGGGCTGGTGGCTGTGCTGGCAGGGCTGGCAGCGGGCTCCTGAGAGCTGCCCGCTTCCAATGGGAACACCTCGTGCATTCCTTGGGCCTGCAAATCAGCGTGCTGCCCCCTCTGAAGCGCCCCTAAAGCCCCAGGACCAACGTCCCTCATCGAGTGATTGTGCTCCCTTCTTTTCAAGTGCAAAGGCGTAGCTCCCTAAGCTAGTAGGGTAGCTCAATGAGTTCTGCGTGGCGCTGCTCAGCTTTGCTCTACGGATCTGAGATGGAGTAGCTGCAGTGTGCCCAAGTAAACTGACTCCTGCTGAGGAGGGAAATGTCTGAAAGGAAATACTACAGAGGTCTTTTGCGACTGAAATGCGAGCAAACGGGAGGTGATGATTGTACATTATTCCTCGTGATGCAGGAGCTGGGGAATATCATGTGTAGGCAATCGTCAGCGGTTCTAAAACGCAGCGTTTGTGTGGAGCCTGTGTGAGTGGGGAATGGTTGCTGTGGGACACTGGAGATGGTTTTCTTATTTAGAGAAAGGAATTAGATATCTTCGTGGGTCTGTGGGCGGACCACTAAACGCGGTGGTCTGGATGCAGTTTCAGGCTGGGGAATTTCTCTCTGAAGTGTGGGGGCAGAGGGAGGGAGGACGGATGACCTTTGCTTGTGTGTCCTTCTGCTTCTTCCAAAGCATCAGCCACCAGCCTCTTCCAGAGCTGGTAGGTTGTTGTGGGGTCAGAGGTACGGTTTGTTGCTGTCCTGTTTTCTTGTGTTGACCTGAAAAGGCAGCTGAACGGCTGCACTGGTAAAAGTGACTTCTGTGGGTGAGCATTACCCCCTTTTTTGAGAGTGGCAGACCGTGGTTCTGTGCTGTTACCTGTGGTGCTGCTGAAAAGATGCATGTGGAGGTGCATGTTGTTCCGTGTAACTTAGCTCCCGCCTGCCCTAGAGAAAGCAGGACAGCAGCTGGGCGGGGAAGTCGGTGAACGTGGACCACCTCGGCTGGTGGACGAGGCAAGTGAAGAACCTTGAGCAAAGCTGGAGGTAAGGGAGAGGGGAGAACACCGATGCTGTTACCTAGGCTCCTCTACAGAAGCAGAGATGGTGCTGCAGCTCTGATCTTCACACCCTATGTACCTGGAGTGCTCTTTTTCAGCGTGCTGAGGCCAGAGCTCCACCTCAGCTGAATGGAAGTGGGCAGGAGGGCCTGGTACAGAGCGGCTGGAGCCAGCTGCGCTCGGTGGAGGTCAGGCGTTTCTTAGAACAAGAAGCTACAAACCTTGCCTCTCTGCTAATAAGCTGCAGAAGGGAGTCCAACAAACACCTCTTCTAATTGCAGGTCTGCTGTTTGTCTGGCGTGTATCCTGTAACAGGAGCAGGTTGGCAGCCTTTCGACAGCAGCGTTTGGCTGGGTGTATAGCTTGGAGGCTAGAAGTGGCTTCCTTTTGAAGTCCTGCAAGCTGCTGATGGCTGCTTTCATGAATGTGTGTGCCTCAGCAGGCCCCTTGAACCCTTGGCTCCGAATGGCCCGGGGTTCCTGGCTGAGCAGTTGGGCGCAGTTGGCGCTGTGGTTGCACAAGCCTTTTTGCTGGGCAAGTAAGTCGTCTGGCTCATCCCTCCCCGCGTGCTGTTCTTGCTCCTATTCCGGCACTTCTGTGCAACGTGATGAACTGGATAAGGGCGATAATTTTGGTAAAACTCCATCTCTCTGCTGGATTAGTTCCAGCTGGGGTCAGTTCGTGGTTCTTGTGCTGGGGCTGAGGAGGGGTCACTGATGGTGTGGGCGGTCAGGGTGGGGGGGAGGACCGCCTGCCACATCCGTGCGGAGAGCCTGTGCGCAGCCCCGCTGGTCGTCACCAGAGCTGCCTTTGGCTCGGCTCCGCTCGCTGCCGCGGGTCACCCCGCCGAGCTCAGCGACCTCCTGCAATGGCAGTCGGAGGGAGCAGAGGGGAGATCGCAGTCTCCCTATGAACAAATGTAGGGTTAAACAAAATGTGTGTTTGTATCATTCTAAAACGGACAGTGCTATTTAGGGCTCCCCACTGCAATAAAGCTGTCTCCTGTGTTTGTGTGGGTGGACTGGAACAATTAAGTCATTTTAAGGCGGAATCTTAAAAGAGAAAATAAAATGAAAAGATAATGGTTCAGTTTAAGAGAGTAAATTGTATCGTGTTGTGTTGAAGGGAAGATAGATGGTATTTGCAGGTTGTTTATTATTGGTAAGAGTCGTGTCCAGGTTTCATGTTGAGACTCTTGACTTCGCTAGGCGAGATGTTTTCATTGCTGCTGTTTACCTCTTAGGAAGCTGCTCTGTACTGATGCTCGGGTGTTGAAGCTGGAGCTCAGTGCAGCAGCCTGCTGAAACACTGGCTTTTGATGGCAAGGACTGGACAAATCCTGGGCTGTGGAATGGCTTGGCAGTGTGTGTTATGTGGCTCTCCATCTCGGGGTATTGTGATGCATGACTCCCTATTTTCTGCTGTCACAGTGAAAAGATTTACAAATCATAGTGCACTAGTCTGAGTATTAAATCAGCTAAATCGTATCTACTTAAGAGTGGAATTGAGATTACATTTACAGAAAGCTATTTTAAATTGAGTTTTTTAATGCTGGCTCAAGTTAAGTGATTAAAAAATGCAGATGTACTGGTAGCTCATGAAAACAGTGCCGACACTGTTGTTGTAAAAAGGGAGGGACATGCTGTTCATAGATGTGGTTACAATAGTAAAATACAGTAAATGGTTGGAAAACAGTCCGAAATTTTGTTCCAGATGTTCTTTCTTAATTATTGGACACTGATCTAAGTAATTTTTATTGTTTGACTGGTGTTTTTGGACTGCATGGTAGAACCTGTGTGCAGCCCGAGCCTAGAAGAGAAGACATGAGAGGTGCTTTGTGGAACTCGAGCCCGTCCCTGTCCAGAAAGGGACACACACGTTACTTCACATCCCCAGGGGAGCAGCAGCTCCTCTCACAGGCCTGCCGAGGAGCCAGGGTTACGCAGCCCATCCCTGCGTCATGCACGCGCGGTGCTGGCAAAGCACAGCTCGCGGTGTGTCCGGCGGCTTCGCCTCTTCCAGATGTCGTGGCTGGCTTCTCCTCTGTGTCTGTTCTCATGACTGCTGTTGTCAGGACTGTGTGCTCTTTAACGTTTCTTCCACACCTCCTTGGCTTTGCTTTGCTATCTCTTTTAACCTCAAATTAGTTGATTGTCAATTAAGCCTTTGCAAATGTGCCAGAAATGCCACGTAGACACTTTTGCGTGTGTTTGTGGACCCGCGTGTTTGCATCAGCCTTTAGAAGAGAATAACCTAAATGAATAACTTGTTCCAGCTTGCCTACACAATAAGGTGTTTTTTCAGTCTTTGAGTAGGCATCTTACACACATGTAAGACTCATGTCCTTACCTCTGGAGCAGACCTTGCATTAATTGTTCTGTGAAACCTGTTCTCAAATCTGAAGCTGTTTAGACCTTTCCCCCATACGTGTTCCTCATCTCTCTCAAATACACAGTATTTTGAGGGAGTGAATCAATATGACTAGTTTCAAATTATGGAAATGAACTTAAGCTCCATTAAAATACATTTGTTTGAAAGAAATACGGTATTCCCATGCCATGTGCAAAAGTGGTTTTTTTATGAGTGGGAAAAGTCTTCACCTTATGTTTAGACACTGAAATATTTGTTGGACTCTAATGTAAACAATGTCCATGACTTTGAGAGAATTTTGCTTCCCAATTAGGATGGGCAAAGCGATGTGCCTTTATGAGCTGTAAGTCCAAACCCATTTTTAGAAGCAGCCAGGTTTCTTACACGGTTCCTGGAGTCTCTAGTGAGAAAATGGCATTTGAGCCTGCAGTGCAGTTTTATGCCTCCTTTAACAAAGGATCCGCTAGGAGTAAAGCTCACTTTATTTCTGGTCTGGGGATCTGTGAAACACTGATGTGTAGACCCATTGTAGTAATGTTGGTTTGGCTCCCCATGCAGATGTTCTTTATTCTAAAAAAGACCCTCTTGCATGTAAGCAAGAGTATTGAAGGCCATGAAATGCTAGCATTTGAATAGTTTTGGCTTAGCTTTAAAATAAGTACCTACTGGATATAGAGCTCTGGGGAGTGGAGTAAAGCGAGTGGAAGCAGGGTAATAACATGAGGTTGTTCTGCAAGGTTGGGTTAACAGAGCCACAGCCCATCAGCACCGCTGCAGATCAAGACAAAAGGAAGGGATTTGAGGACTTGTTGACGTTTTGAGAAGCAGGTGTAATCCGGAGGCTGCTGTTCGCCTGTGCCAAGCCCTTTTGTAGCCGTTTCTCCTCTGCAGCAGGAGTAGATTTGGATGCCTTTGAGTAGGAATGCTGGAGTCTTGTAGTTCAGGGTGGGTGCTGAAGGCTTTTTTTCCTTGATGGTGCCTAGCTGAGAGTTCTTTCCCTAAAGAGCACCCTTAGTGCTCTTTTTGCTCCTTTATGAAAGACTCTTAACAAGATGGACTTCTTTGTAGGAAGCCTCCTTCAGCAGGAACTGGGGAGACCTGCAAGAACATTGGGCAGAGGACGGCGGGATGTGGGCATGGGCAGCTGCCTGTGTGAGAAGGGGACAGGAATCAGCCCGGCACTTGGAGAGCCAATGCAAGCTGCTTTCTGTTGGATCTTCAGCCTGAAATTTGAAAGCCTGGGAACTGAAAGCAGCCCTAGCCCCATGGTTGCAGGGTTTACAGGGTGAAGAACCCTCATGCTGGGGGTGGAGGTCTCTCCTTGTCAGACCTTTAAAGGTGAGAGTTTAGGGGGAACTGAGCTGGAATTTCTGACTGTCTTTTCATGGATGTAAATGCCTGGTGGAGTAGTGCTGAAAAGGATGTCAGAACAGGGTTGGTGGGACAGCGTGTAACCAGGAGAGGCGTGAACAGCTAAAGACCAGACGTGGCTGAGCATCCTTAACAAGATAAGGCGCTAGCTGTCAGCTGCGGTGTGGTGCAATTCAGCTCTGTGCACACACGTATGTTGCATTTTGTGGACATGGGTAAAACCGTAGCTGAAGACATTTCCTAGAGACTGCAGGTGGCGTTTCTCAGTTTGCATTTGCCTCAGTTTCTGTTGGTGCGCACCGGTCGGTGAGCTGCAGTGCCATGGCACCGTGGTAGGTTTCACAGGCGGAAGACAGAACAAATGTGGTGCTGGGGGATTGTACGTTGAGTTCGGGGTCGTCTCGCCTGAGCAGTTCCTCTGACAGCACAGGTAACAGCTCAAGGGCTGTCCTGACCAGCTCTGTGTCAGTGGCAGGCGCAAGGGAATCCCTTGCTGTGCCTGTGAGGAGGCAGGAGGTCCTGCGCCCACCTCCCTGGGGCTCAGCATTGGCGGGGGTCCCGTCGTGGCCCCAAGGCTGCTCAGGGAAGGGTCCCTTCTGAAGTGCTCACCAGTGCAGATATGGAAGAAATAAAAGCAACATCAGACAGACAGGAACACTTAGCTGCAAATGGAAACCCTCGAGGTTTTGGTGTGCCAAGAGTATAAAAGGGCATGACATTTTTGTTTTTCTCCCAAAAGTTCTGAAATACTCTTTTTAAAAAAAAAGTTAAGGCTTTTGCCATGATTGATCTTGTTTTGGTTTCACAGGTGTCTGGTTGTATGTGATGGAAAGGATTCTCCTGAAAATTAGCATGTTGTGTTTGTAAAAGCTGATGTGTAAACATGTTGCATACTGAAAACGTGCCTCTTATCCTTAGCTCTCGAAGGTGCTTTGAGAGCAGTTTCCCTAAAACTCCCCTTTTGAAGGTGGTGCCTTCTTACAACAAGAGCCTAGATTCAGTTCATTTTTTAGTTTTGTGTTTGGGCTTAGTTTTACACTGGGAGTTTTCTTATTCTTTGTATTGTGCTCCAGGCTCTGCAGGAAGATATTGGCACCTTTGAATGGTTTGTGTGTGCTCTTCTGGCGCTGCTGAAACATCCAAGGAAGGATGTACCAAGTTCAGTTCACAATGGCATGTTAATCCAAAAATGGATTTCAAGCAAGCCAGAAATGTCTGATTTAATGCTCTCAATTTACCGGTCACAATTGGGTAAACAAGATGTCTATTAAATGTATTAATTGACAAGTTGCTGCAGCTCGTAATGTTTGCCCAAATTGTTCCTAGGGTTACAGCAGATTATGCAATTATCTTTTGTTCAAAGAACTGAAGAAAAAAGTTAGTCCTCCTTTGGTTAATGATTGTTGCTCAAGAGGGCTACGGCAGCTGCTGTGTCAATAAGCAAGCCGATGGCAAGGGGAAGAGTTAAGGACTGTATAGCTAACCAGGATTTGTGGCTTTTCCTTCATAATAAAGGCAAAATGGATTTTCTTACATAGTATTTGGTCAATTTCCTGAGAGACCAAAGAAATATTTAAGTATCTAAATGCTCAAGGGAGACTCTGCTGATGTTCTGATCTTGAAAGGCCATCTTGTTACAAAGACAGGCTGTTTGGAGCCGGGAAGGCAGCGGGGCACCCCTGCGGGGTGCCCCCGTGCCCTGGGCAGTGCCAGCAGCATCGTGGGCTTGGTTCCCGCTGGCTGCAGCTGTGCTGCCCTGCGTCCACTGCACTGGTGGCAGCCTCGGTGATCTTTGGCTTGCACAACTCGTTTTCCAGGACGGATCAGATTTTTGAAGCATTTTCATTGCATTTATTTGATAAGTTATTCTCCTGCATCACCTCCTATTACAGTAAAATGTAAGCTGGAAAACCTAGAAACCAGAGTTCCTGGGTGTTACAGCGGAGGCATGGGCCTGTTTTGGGCTGTGTAGTGAGATGTACACGGGGCAGTACAAAGCAGACTTCCCTGAACAGCTGTGACTTGGGCTGCTTTTTCATGTGAGCTGCTGTTTAGGTCCTGCTCCCTCCCATGCTGTGTACTTCCTTTGCAACATGCTCGTGGTTTTTTGCTGCCTTTTGCCCCATGCGCTTATTGAGACCCTTTTGCTCGAACTGTTGGTTGGGGTAAGCACCTGTGGGGGCTGCCCATGCCCATTACTGCCCACCAGCACAGCACGCTCTCAGTAACAGTAAAAAGTTGTATTCTTACCCTCTATCCGCTCTTATTAGTAACAAGATTTCTTTTGCATGGGAAGTGGCCTTTAATGTCTGTATTTAGTTAGTATTATCGATATGTTCACTTATGTTGAACAATAATTAACATTTTGGCAGAGAATAACGAAATACAAGTGGAAAACCAGACGTAAAATGAGTTATTAAGGTTGTGACTTGACTTGGTAACTAAAATCAATTCAAGCACTTCCAGGTTGAACAGTGATCAAATACATATCAAACCCTGAAATGAACAGTCCATCTCTGCAAACACAGCATGCTATTTTGGAAATTTTAGAAAAGCAAGTAAAATTCCAAAGTGTTCTTTGACCTTGAATTTTGTTTAGCTTTTCTTCGAATCCTTATGTTAGCACAGTTACTCAGTTTGGTTCATTTTGGATTTCTGTAGCTACCTTTTTCCTGGTGGTAGCCCAAGGAAACCTCCGTCCTGTGCACCCATCCCGGCTGCAGAATTCTCTGTTCAAGTGAAGTGGCTGCTGCAAAATGGGGAGTGTGGCTTATCTGGATGGTCTGTGGATTTATCCAGTGTCAGCTGAGGAGGGAGGGCTGGGGTTATGAAGTGCTGTGAAATAATGACTTACTGATATTTATGCATTTCTAAGAATAAGATTGAGTTTGAGGGAGGAGGTAGGGATGAAATGGAATGAGGTCCTGGAAGAGTGTGGTAGTACCACAGAGAGCTTCACCAACCTAGGAGGGAGCTCCTGTAAAGCCAGCGTGGTGTAACACCACCCCGGCGTTGTGGTGCGGAGAGGTGGAACAGCCTAGGAAGGATGGAAATGCTCTGTACGGTGCTAAAATAATTCTGGGCAGCGCTGCTTGCCTGAGGCAGCTCGTGTAGACTGGCTGGATTTTCAGGTGGCCAGGGATTGTTATTGCCTGTGGAGCAGTACAGACCTGCAAAGATCCCTTGCTTGTACAAATCGCCCCTCCCCAGCACTGCTAGTTTGGCAACTCTGCCCGTAGGAAGCTTACCACAAAAGTACTTTGAAGCTGTTTCATTTTTTTGCAGCCTTGCTGGTGGGAGCCCCAGCGGTGCTGGTTTTGGTGCCGTGGCTCAGGGCTGGTGGTGCTGCTGGTGCCCCGTAGCACTGCGGTGGCAGCGCAGACTTCTGCGGGGGGTAGAAGATGGATCTTTTGGGCAGCTTTTGCCCTTTTCTGTGCAGTTGGTGTTGGGGGAGCCAAGGCTGGGCTGATGTGACTGTGGAGCTCGTGTTCTCTGGTGTTTGTAGGCAAGAACTGCTTTATGCTCTCTGGCTCGCATGTGGGCCTAATGCGAGGTTGTCTACCTCCAGTCGTTCAGGGATATGGCAGTTGCTGGACTTTAATGAGAGAAAACAGACAAAGTGCAGAAATGAGATGTATGGTTTAATCACTGCTTGAGAAGGACAGCTGGAAGGTAATGCACAGTTTCAGGTCCCTCTAAACAGCTGCAGGTAAGAAGTCATCCCTTATAAAGGGCTGTTATTTAAGGATCTGTTATTAAGAATTATGTTTCTTGCAGCAGTGTTTTTTAAGTCTGCAAACCAGTGTTAACCTGTGTCCAGCAACACTTGCCTTCATCAAAACCCAGATGCTGCATTGTTAAACTTAGGGTCATAGCTGAAGATCACAACTGATTGGCACCTGGGCTGCACTCTTCAGAAGGTGATAAGGAGAAAGAACAAAGGGTGTTGAACTCAGCTACAGAGGGTGGTTACATTGTGCATTACATTTGGTTATAAAAGCTATTTTAACCCCCCTAAAAAAGTGTGAGGGTGGAGGAGGAAGTCAGTTGTCTCTCCTTAGTCTTCTGCTGAAGTGCCCTGAATGAGATCCCACCTCAGGCCCCAAGCTACTGTCTGATACTCAGCTGGAGGAGTACATGTTTCAGGCACCATTTGGTATTACCTCCCTTAACTTCTTCCTTCACACACACAACTTCAGTCTAAACCTTGTGTAAGCAAGCTGAAAATCATCTGCCATGTCGGATATGTGAATTCAAGTAGTGTGGAAGGTAGCTGAAAGAGGTGACCAAAAGGAGTGTCTGTGCATTGGAAGGCAAATGAAAAGGTAAGGATAGGGGAGTTTCCAGAAAACAGGGTGAAAATGATCTCTTTGAAAGTCTTGGAGTGAAAATGATCACAGTGACAAAGCATGGAATAAGAAGAGAAATCAAAGTGATTTTTCTTAGTTAGATGATTCATACCATGTCCTTTTTGTAGCCATCTGAATTTTGATTTAATGTCCTGCTGTAAACTAGGTGTTAAGAAAATGCTGCAATATTCTTTTTATTCAGGAAAATTCTAGGCAGAGTGGTTTTATTTGATTGTGTAAATGGTTATTCATGGAAAACAAATCGGACTGACAAATAACTTGATGCTGTAGTGGTTTGTGAGTTTCAAACTTAGCTAGCCATGATCTCGATTATTTTTCTTTTGGGATTCCGAGAAATATTACTTGATCTTTTCTGAAAAATGCTGGCAGGACAAAAAAAAGTCCCTTCCATTAGAGAACAGTAAGATGTGCTAGAGCTTTGACCAAATGAGAGCAATCTTATCCACATCCGTAGCAAATGCTGCACAAACACGAGGTAACCGTCCCACAGATGGGCAGGGGTGACTGCTCTTACGAGCTCAAACTGTCAAATAAGTTCACGTTGTTCAGGAAATTCTGCGAGTTATGGAGATGTTTTAGTAATTTTTGTGTTTATTCATACAATGGATACAGATGGCTGATAAGTTTAAGGCAGCGATGGCAAATGTGCACCCTTGGCTGTAGCTGGCGTGTTGTGCTTAGCAGCGTGTAGCTGTGCACGGATGCGGGTGGTGCTGGGGCTCCCGAGTTACCCGTGTTACCCCATCCTTCCTTCGAAGGAGAAAATGGCTGCGGAGTCAGTGGGTGCCCCGGGAACAGCCGACAGCTGCTGTAAAGCACAGGTCTGTTAAACCCATACTGATTTCTGAAGTGTTACATACAGGTTGTTTTTTTTTTGTGGGCGTTCGGTAGCAAATCAGCATTTGAGTGAATGCCGTTGCTGCTTCCCGAAGTTGACTGAAGTTGGCAGGAGATGTCTGTTAGAAGCTGATCTCACTGCTGTGAGATTCTGCTAAAATGGCTGTATGGTACAGTGGTCGGCACTTTGTCCTTGCCCTTGCTGAACGGAATCCATCACGTCGCTATCAGCTAGGAGCTATTTTAATTGGTTTCCACTCAGCATTAGGTTAAAACTCTGCTGGATGTAGAAATTCCCAGCATGTATTTTGTTTGTTCCTGAAACCGCATACTTTGGCCTGCTTTGGTGGTTCACATTCACTTAATGTGATTGTCAGCTGAAAATAATACGGGATTTGGCAGTGCTTCAGCAGCACGGCAGCTTCCTGCAGCCCGCTCCTCAGGGAGCCCTGCCGCTTGGAGATGAGCGGGCCTTCCCTGGTCCCGGCCGCTGCTGAGCAGGAAGGGGAGAGAAGGAAGCGCAGCCCTGCACACCCGCCGATGGGGCTGGGTTTTGGGGTCCCGCCGGGGTCCTGCCGTCAGGACGGTGCCGCTGGTGGCTGGAGGCAGCCTCCACAGGCCCTCCGGCTCAGGGCGAGCGTTGTGCCCCTGCGGCCTGGTGCGGGGAGCCTGGCCCAACCGGCCTCCCGTGGCGATCCGTGAGTCCCTGGTCCTGGGCGCGCCGGCTGGTTAGAGAGTAACCAGCAGCCGTGGCTTCTGTTAATTAACTACTGAGAGTTAAATAAATGTTGTTGGAAAAACTAGTCTGTGTTTGTTTGGCATGTCTTCCTCCAGAAAAGGCTGGTGCTAGTTGGTACATGCTTGACTCCTGTGCATGTCTGCGGCCTGGCTTTCTGTTTTTTCTCTATATTGATTTTCATGATGCGTTGAATGTGATCTAAGCAGAAAGCACACTTTACCAGGCAGCTGTCTCCAGTGCCACTTAAGTGGGACATACATGTATGCTGCAATGGCGCCAGTATTTTTTTCCATTACTTTATCAAGTAACACACACCAGTAACATTTCTTTGTTTAATTTCCTTCTCTAGGTCACTGGTATGTCACCTTTCTTTTGTTTAAAGAGCTATGGTAAATTCTTACTCTAAACTTTCATATCAGTTTTGTTCCTGTTATTTTTCTGATAATCCTTTTTGAGGTTATTTTGAAGTGGAAAAGGTTTTACATTGTGCTGTCTGTGTGAGGGACGTTTTCTTTCCTCCCAGCAGGGCTGTTTCAGAAGGTACATATGGGAAACTTGGATAAAAGCAGAAACATGTAATGCTCTGGAAACTGATGTGTAGCTTTTTCCAGTTTTAATCTGTCTCCCTTCTTTGTATGGCAAGCTGAAGTTCCAGATGTTGTTTTGGCTTGGAGATAGTGAATGGAAGGGAAAAAAATAAGCATTCTTAATGTTAACAGAGTCAGACTGGCTGGTTCTGTACTGACAGGAAAATGGAGAGATAAAAACTCCATTAATGGTGCATGCACTGCCTAAGTAGCCAATAAAACAATGCTGTCTTCACTGGAAATAAGTCCCAGATTGGCAGTGATCAGTGCCAACTGTGAGAGGAGACAGCTGCAGAGACTGAAGTATTAAAGGAAAACTAAACATTAACTTGCTTGGATAGCAGTGGGGTTTGTTAGGGTGTGCAGCTCTTTGTATTTTTCCCCAGTTAAAAGTTAATTCTTGGTCCCCTTCCTTCTCCCCTGCCAACACGCCGTGGTCCTGCCTGCTCACCTTCTGCAGCGTGCGAGGTGGCAAGTGCCTGGGTGCGGGAGGCTGGGGTGAAGTGACCGGGGTAAATCCCGACTTCGCATACGCTTCTGGGGGCAGATGGTCTCATGGCCCTTGTGGCATCCGTCCTGTCTTGGGGCAGCCGTGTGGTTTTGGAAGTGCTCTGCTCGCTGTGGGGTGGTTTGGGCCTGCATGCGCTGTGCTGAGCAAAGCTGCTGAGACACTTACTGGGTACGGGCGGTGGCCAGGAATGCAGCCTCCTGTGCTGGCCTACACATTGCGCGTGGTACTCTGCTGGCTTTCTGTGGTGTTAGGGTAAGTGCATAAACGTGTGTCCCCTGGCTTTTCGACTCGCTCCTTCTGTCATGCTTATGTTGAAAATGTATGAGCAGTTTGTTTCTGAAATGACTGCTCCAGTACTGCTAATTTCTTCCTTAGGAGAAAAAATAAATAAATAAAAAATCCATTGCTGAAACTAGAAAATAGAAGTTTCTGGTCAGTGGGCAGCTTCCCCTGTTGTCTGCCCCTTCAAGTGTGGTTCAGATGTCCTTCAGTCTTTTATATCTCGGTGATCAGCCACCATAAGAGTGCCTAGGTGACTTAAGCTGTTTAATACCATAAAGCTGAAGTTACTCGTGCTTACGCTGACTCACTGAAGTTATGGTGGTGTCTGAAGTCATGTCTGTGTTTGCTGCTTGGGATCGGGATGACTTGTCCACGTCACAATTCACGTACTTTGCTGAGACAAGGGCTTATTTTTGTGCGGTGGTGGGTGTGGAGGGAACTGGTGTGTGTCAGTGTGAGCCTTACAGACGGTTGGTGTGCGTGCAGTTGTAGCCAGCTGGATGCGTGCATTAACACAGGCTAAGATTGTCATGATTTGGCCTGTTTTGCCCCAGCAGTAGGAGTCTGTGCCTGGAGCTGGTTAGCAGAGTGGCTGTGACTGTGCAAGCACTACCTGGTGCCACAGGAGCTCCATCCTTGGGAGCCCTGCAGGAGTGGGATGCAGAAATTGCTTCAGAATAAGCAGGCTGTTGCAAATGTTTGCAGGAGATGTGGAATATGCAGAAAGACTGCCTGGGTCTAGGAGGCTTTGCCGTCTACCTTTGTGCGGCTCTGCATTCCTCCACTCAGCTGCCCGGAGGCAGTTGTGGGGTGTCTCGCTCATGTGGTTTGTGATTCAAGCCAAGCCCAGATATTTTCGTGCCCGGTCTGGCCTATTTTCTGAGAATAGCTTCAGATCCCTCAGTCCATTTTGTTGTGGTTTCCTTAGCGTCTAGTCCAGCTAAGCTGGGATGGTTCCTGGCATAAGTGCACGCCCATAGGCAGGCATTGCAGCGATGCTTCACCTCCACAGCCGTGTTCCCGCAGCCTGCAGAGCTCTCGTAACTAGACCCATGCTGCTGGGAACCTGAGACTTTTCTGTTTTTTCTTTGAGTGGGAAGCTTTGCAGTGTGAAACTCAGTCTGTTTTATGGCCAGGAGATAGGTGAAAAGTGGATGGGTTCCTGTGGAGGTAGGTCTGGCCTTGCTGATGACTGACTTGACCCATCCTTTGCATTTCCACAGACCTAAGGAGATGGAAACCTTCTGATAATGATTGTTGGAACTCTTCATCGATATTACCAGCTGCACTTGAGGGTTGATAGAGTAACTATCCAGGGCATCCAAAATATCGTTCATTTTAGCTTTGGAAATGCTCTGTTTATGGGAGCAATTTGCTTGGAAGTTTTTCTGGGTGAAGTATATTCACTCCTATAACTCATGTACTGTCATCTCTGAGAAAAACAGATTTATGCCAAATTCTTCTTGGCACTGGAAAAAAAAAAGTTCTGTGGTCACCCTCTGATGAAAGATGCTTCTCTCGTATTGGATTCAGAATGGTCTCTTAATCCATTGTGTCCCATTTAGTGAGGTGAGCTCTTGACTCGGAGCAGACATGGGCACTTCCTCTCTGAAGCAGCGGGTGAACGTTCTTCCTGACTTGCATTCAGTCTGTTACAACAATTCACAACGATCACGAAGGGACCCTCTATGTTGAGATTTTGAGCCTTGGGAATTGCTAGTGGATGTATGTTACAAGCTCACTTTGATCAAGAGAGTGCAGCTTCGTTTGTGTGATCACAGATGAGTGACTTCTTGATGGTCTTTCATTCAGAAATCCAAAGCTGCGCTTGCCTGTGAAGAGAAGTTTAGCTTGCATTTTACTCCAGACTTAGAGTTTGCAGCTAGAAGTATGTGCAAGGTCAGTCCCAGTAATTTCGCTGGTGAATAGTAATTTGATTGATTACTTCTGGCATCTCTTAACAGCAATTAAAATGAAAGTCTGAGTAAATGTATGGAACAGTTTTCTGAAAATACACAAGTACAGTCAGGTTTGGCAAGGCCGTGTGGGATGCATGAATTTGAAAGCTTATAGCTAAATAGTTGAAAAGGGAAGACATTGCACAGAGCTCCAGTAAGAAGAGTCAGAACTGTAGGTATTTAAAATAAATTTGTTGTAGGGAGCAGTGACAAGATGCCTGATTATTAGACTGAGGGTTGTGTGCTATGGCAATGATGAATGTCTGTTGGGACTGTGAAAAGATAATTCCTTTTACCAGGAGGGACAGAGATGTTTGCCTGTAAGATCAAGAGGAGTGTGGCTAAAATGGTAATTAAGGAATGTCAGGAGATAGTAATTTGGAAAGAGAAGGTCTGGACTGGAGAACAACTCAGGCTCTTTTGGCATACATGTCTGGATGGTAGCTGGATTAGTGTTTGTAGGCAAGGCCAGCACAGGTGAGACTTGAGGAGCAGAGGTGGAGACATGGTGGAGGTTGCAGAGCCTTAAGGAACCTTGGGTGAGAAAGGAGGACAGCTTCCAGGATGCACTGAGGCAGCAGGAGCAGAGCAAGACGGAGTCATGCTGAGCAAAGGGTAAAGCTGTAGTATGAACATCACCAGTAAAATCATTAGTAACCAGGTTAGTGTCACTGCTTGGGGAGGGACAGGGATCTTGTTGGAGAGTTCTAAGATGGGGAGAAGAATAAAGCTGTTTGCTATGAGTTCCTTAAGCTCATCTTTGAGTTGGTTCATCATGAAGCGGTGGTTGACCCCCACTGTCATGTTTCTAGATGTAATGAAGTTCTGCATGCCTCTGTGAGGTGTTGTCCTGCTTGTACGATGTCAGTGGAAGCAGAAGAGTTGCTGGGGCAGAAGCTCAGGTGGTCTTTGGGCTGGTGCATGTCCCTGGAATGGCTCTGCTTTGAAGCAGGAAGGTGGACCACCATGCCTGTAGTGTAATCTGATCTCTGTACTTTGTGTTGAAGAACAGAAGAAAATGGCTCTGGCCTGTCCAAACAGGCAAGACCAAATTGTAGAACAATATTGCTAAAACTCCGTGGTGGTGTAATATAATCTCTGAAGAATTCTGCTTTCTCATGTAGCAGGGTGTTTCCTCCTTTCTGGACTGCTAATTACATTCAGCTTTTTGGACTCCAGAAATAATAGTTAATGAAAGAATCTGATGAAACAAAAGGCTGCTCAGCGACACGTGCCTATGGAGCATTAGGAACTTCTGTTCTCACTCTGATTGCTCTAAAAATATTTTCTTAATTTGTATCTGGCTTCCTTTGGCTCGCTGATATCTTGGTGTAGTTAAGCTTTAAAGTGTGTGCAAAACAACCATCTGACTTTTTCATGTTCCTTGGCCTTCCCTGCTTGTGGCAGCCCATTGCTCCTGAAGAACTGCTGTGTAGTCCATCGGGGCGAGCCAGAGGTGTGAAGCTCGCTGCCCTGAGCCCTTCCCTGCTCTGTGCCTGGCCATCGAGCAGGGCTGTCCTGCTTGGCACTGGCTGTGGGGTGCCCTGCTGGCCTGCTGGTTTTTATGGGTTTGGTGGCTTCATGCTAGTGAACAGCTCTATATTTGCTGGGTCTAGCTGTGGTTA
The DNA here is from genome assembly GCA_011074415.1 of Stictonetta naevosa. Lineage (NCBI taxonomy): Eukaryota > Metazoa > Chordata > Aves > Anseriformes > Anatidae > Stictonetta > Stictonetta naevosa. Next base: position 39,072,687 of record CM021703.1, on the reverse strand, counting down.
TTCTGCCAGAGCAATTAAATGGATTAAAAATATATATTTTTTTCAGCTGAATTGTGTCAAAATACCATGAGTTTCATTCTGGTTAGGATGCTTGGGCGAAGGGTCATAAGTAGAGTTCTTGTGTTGACATTGCAGATGATGTGAAAGTAGTTGTGGAGGTTCAGATCTACCCAGGCAGGCAGTCTGGGCTGGGATTATTGATGTCGGATGAGGTTCCTTACTGGGGGTGAAACACCGAAATAGATAAGGGGTCACCGAGTGACCACAGTGCGAGAGCTCCGGTGCATTCCTTGAATTCCCTTACTTGGTGTTTGGCTCTTAAATGATCCAGCCTGATAACATCAGAGGCTGAAAATAAAAGGCATTTGCACCTTTTAAAGTCCCTGCATATGTGAAAACAGAACTAGCCCGCAGTGAGACACCACTTAATACATCTGGAGGATTCAGACTGCGTTTTCTTCTGGCTGGGCTTGCCAGAGTGAGAGGTGATCATTAAATGCTGCTCACATTATATGATCAGGCCCTAGCTACTACACTAAAATAAACCAAAACATGGTAACAGCCCAAGACTAAGATGTGTATTTAAAACTTGGGTGTGGGAGGGAGGAAAACAAACAAATCAAACTGCTGTGGCTTTGGGGGGGGAAGGACTTTTCTTGCTCAGTCAGAGCTAAAGACTTGTTTTCAGAAATGTTTTATGTTGGCTGACGTGTTCAGAAAGAAACTTCTGATAGGCAATATGATAATATTAAAAGTTAAAAAGATTTTAAAAGTCCTGCTCTTTCTTTAATAGTTGTTGATTTTTATCTATGCTGCAACTTCAACATTCTTGTTCTTTTTTTTCTTTTTTGGTGACATTATAACATAATTCTCTGGAAGAATTAAAAACAAAGTGCAGGTCAGGGCTGTGTGGGAATATTTGGTATCCCAGCAGTGTACACAAACCATGACACAGCCTTGGACTTCGCTAGGGCTAGGGACTTGACATCAGTGCGGTGGTTTTAATGCCTGGTTTCAGTCCAGCATGGTGATGAAGCATTTGACCATATGGTTAAGTTGCAGTACAGAGATATTTTTGCTATCATGCTGATGTTCTGAAACTTTCCCAAAGCTCATCAGAGTTGTTCAGGTTTTTGAGAGCAAAATGTCATTTAAAGGGAACCTATTTATCATAGAATCATAGAATGGCTCGGGTTGGAAGGGACCTCAGAGATCATGGAGTTCCAACCCGCTGGCATAGGTAGGGATGCCACCCACTAGATCAGGGCCCCATCTAACCTGGCCATAAACACCTCCAGGGATGTGGCATCCACAGCCTCTCTGGGCAACCTGTTCCAGTGCCTCACCACCCATACAGCAAAGAATTTCCTCCTAACCTCTAATCTAAATCTCACTTTTTAGTTTGAAACCATTCCCCCTTCTCCTGTCATTATCTGAGCAAAAAGCTGCTCTCCATCTTTTTTATAGGTCCCCTTTTGCAATGAAGTCACCTGGAGCCTTCTCTTTTGTAGGCTGAACAGCCCCACCTCTCTCAGCCCTTCTTCATAGAGAGGTGCTCCAGCCCTCTGAGTATCTTTGTGGTCTCCTCTGGACCTCCTCTAACAGCCCCACACCCTTCTGGTGCTGGGTCCCCAGACCTGGATGCAGCACTCCAAGTGGAGCCTCGTAAGGGCAGAGCAGAGGGGCACAATCCTCTCCCTCCCCTGCTGCCCACCCCTCTGGTTATGCAGCTCAGGACACAGTTGGTCTCTGGGCTGCTGGCACACGCTGCTGGCTTGTGTCGAGCTTTTCATCCACCAGAACCCCCAAGGCGTTCTCTGCAGGCTGCTCTCAGGGAGTTCTCCTAGTCTGTACTCATGCCTGGGATTGCCCTGCCCCATGTGCAGCACCCTGAAGTTGGCCTTGTTGAACCTCCTTGGGTTCACGTGGGCCCCCTCCTCCAGCCTGTTGTGGTCCCTCTGGGTGGCTGTTTGTACCTTCTCGAGTATTTGTACCTTCTCAGGCTGGGGCCTGCCAGCAGGAGAGCAGGCTGTCTGCAGGGCTTTGGATCCAGTCAGGAGGTAGCTGGCAGCTGGGCGGTGAAAGGAAAGTGAAAGTGAACAACAGGCACGGAACTTGGTTTCAGCCTAAAAGCAGCACAAAACAAACAAAGCCCTGGAGTGATGTTCTGAGTGCCTTTATTTGGCAGATTATCTTTGCTCAAAGTCTGTTTTATTTGGAGAGCTGGGGAGTGATCGTGGAGAGCTCCCTTTGGTCTCCTTCTCTCGCAAGGACCCAAGGAGCGTTTTCATGGTGACCCCAAACCAGCCCGCGGCTCCACTGCCACGGGAGCTGTCTGCTCCCACCTCGTGCTGGCGTCTCGGCTGCAGGTCCTTGGCAGTGAGCTGCGCTGGGGGAGCACGGCTGGGGGGACCAGGGGCCCCAGGCAGCTCACCCCATGGCCTTGCAGTCAGGAGGGAAGGGCAGGAGCGTGGTCAGTGACGGCAGCGAGCCGAGGACAGGGCTGCAGGGCCGGTCTTGGCTCCCCTGCCTTACACTGGTCCCAGCCTGTTGTGAAACTATACCCTGCTCAAACTTGACTTTGATCTTGTGTTGAAGCGCAGGCCCCTTCCGTGCAGATAAGAATTAAACTTGGTGTTTCTGCCCATACCTCTTGTTTCTGTCACCTGTCCAGGCAAACACACCCAGAAGGGGATATAAGCAGTGTTCGGTAGTGCATCTGAAATGCCTGCAAGCTGTGAAAGTACGTTTCTCCTGAGCTCTTGTCACATGCTGCATGGATAAAATCTTCATTACAAAGTGTTGCCTGCTGGGTGAAAGCAGGCCAAGTCTTAAAGAGGCTGACTTCAAATAATCTAAAAGCAAGTAGCTGTCAGTGTGCATTTTTTTTTAAGGTTATGGAAAGAGTTTTTACGTACAACTTCTGGTAACACCTCAGTTGAAAATATTTGTTTGGATCTTGTGCACAGCTTTTGTGGATAAATCCTGGGTTTGTGTCTAGGGTGCTGAGATCCGACAGCAGATACTGGCTACTGAGAAAGAACGGTTCTGGTGGGAGAAGCACTGTTTTTTAACAAGATTTGAAAGGCCGGTATTTTTCTTGCCTCTTGTGCCCAAGGTCCTGGCACAAATTAAGCTGCCAGATGTTAATGGAAATTTGTTCGATTTGTGTGGGCATTTGGAACGGCCTCACCACAGTGAGTGGTGCCCAAGGTTGTCTGTAATTCTCAATTGTTTTTAACAGTGCAAATATCCGTGAAAATTTCCACTGCACACCACAGCCTCTTTCATGGCACTTGCAGAACGCAGTGCTCCCCTCTAGCAGCAGCCGTGTTCCACGTAACACCTGTGCAGCAATGAAATGCGTGTAGTATAATCAAACATCTTTGTCTAATGCTCAGGGTGCTTAACGAGCTTCTGAAATACGTGAGAAGCAATAATAGCAGGTATATCTGACGTGCATGTCTCGGATCAATACCTGTCCGATGTCTCAGACATGGAGATGAAGCTACGCCATGCTTGGCTGTCTCATGAAATTGCTCACAAATGCATGCTTCCTGTTTGCCGGCATAAACGAACCCGCGTGCAGTTGTCCCTTTGCACATATGGGACCGTACCGAACTTTCAGGGTGCTCCCAGCGATGGTGTGATCGGTGAGCCAGGTGCAGCACCTTCCTGACGGAGTACTCCTGGGGGTGTTCCCGCGTGCAGGCCCTGCAGAGGGAGGCTTATCCGTGGCGCAGTGTTAATCCTGATAGCTGCCTGCTGGAGAATTTACCTGCGAGGCAGCAAGTGATGAGGAAAGACACACGTGTGACTTCAGAGGCAGCAGTCAGCAGTGATACACGTTGGGACTTCCAGATTGATATAAAAACACCTGTGATTGTGATCGCCTGAGTAAGCCCTTCCCTGTTGGGCTGCCTCCGATACCCACATGGGTGCAGTGTCTGCCCACAGCCAGGGCTTCTGCCTTAATGACAGGCCTCTTCTCTCCCTAATGGCTCCCTCACCCCCCCAGGAGTTTCACTGCCCACGCGCAGGGTTGCGATCCCACCTACTCACCAGCTGACCTGTGTGGGGATCTGGGCTTGGGCTCTTTGTGCCCCTTGCGTGCCCTGGGCCTCTCTGCTTGTTCCTGGGCTACCCCTGCTCTGGGCACAGGCGAGCTCTGCCTTCCCCTCCCACTGGAGCAGTGGGTATTGGTGTGACCTGGGCCTTCGTCAGCAGCTTACCAAGCCGCTGGACGAAGCTGGAGCAGCAGCACCTCTTCCTGTCCTCCTTTCACATGGCAGTGAAGGCTTCCGTGCTTCTGGCCCGCTTTTGCCTAGGTAAGATATTTTTTCCTCTTAGATTTCCAACCCCCCCCTCCCCCCCGACATTGTGAATGTACAGCATGGGACAACAAGTTAGAAACAATTTCTGCAATGGGTATGTCAGTTGAAGGTGTGGGTGACAGCACAGGCAGCAAATGTATTCTTATTGCATATGCCAGGAGGGAGACTGAGCAGGATTTTATTTCTGTAAGTTACGCTCATGCTTGGTTACGTCCTCCTTTTAAAAAGCTAGGGAGTGGCTGTGTGTGGGGATGTTCAGAGCTGTGCCTTCCTAAGAAGGAACTTGTAACTTTCACTGATGTTTTACATTGTATGGGCTGTTCGCCTCCTGGCGATTTTGTATTCAGCAGTGTCAGGGCTTTGCTTTGCATAGGATGTGGGTAGGGGAACCAGCACCTTGCGTGCTTCATGGTCTGCAGTTTGTGGCTGTTTGAAGCACTTAGCCTCTCAAGGTGGCAGTCCTTTGTGAACTTCCTTGAGCTGTAGTGTACTGATGTATGCCCCGTGTACTTGCAGGTGGGTGCCAGGCAGAGTTTGTGGCTGAATTTTCATCTTGCTGCATTTTGGCAAGGAAGGAGCACCCACGTCCGCCCGCCTCTGACACTAGGAGTGCCTTTATGTGCTGCTCTGAGGCAGCTTGTTCGTTTGTGTGAGCTTCAATTCAAACAACCAAATGTGAATTATTACTTTTCAACGCACATCTTTCCTTTTAAAGATGTGGCTGTTGATGAACTTAGCTTGTGTGTGGCTACTGTGGATGGTAGAATTACAACCCAGCATTGTGGATGTTTTCTTTTGATAAAAATCTGGCGAGGTACATGCAAAATATGTACAGCCCTTGGGCTCTTGGCCAGTTGCCACCAGGACTGTCAGTGATAGTGTAGGTGCTTCTGATCTCATCAGAGAAGTCTGAACTCCTCTAATCGTTTGTGTTCCCATGTCTGTGTCATATTAAGATGAAATGCAATCTGAAATTTCTTCTCTAATTGGACTTGCTCTCTCATCTGGCGCGTTCTTTGCTCTATCAGGGCGGTGGTGTCAGAGACCAAACGCAGTCTCCAGCAGCCCATGTTGGTGTTTTCTGCCCCAGCTCTGTGTCCGGGGCTGCCTCCTCTGCCATGCTGGGCCATGGAGCAGTGTCTGGGGAGGAGACAAGTGGTCATCTTAGGAAGGAAAGAGGAAGGGATATGTATTTGCTGTGGAACTGGAAAAGGTGTGGGGAACAGGGTTTTCGGAACAGATTTATAAAAATTTTGGGACTTGATGAATAGAAACCAAGAATTCTGTCAGTTCTTGAACCTACAAGAATTAGTTGTGCATCTGTACGTTAAACTGGGTAGTCTTAACTGCATGTTCTCTGACATATTCCTGCTTATTTATGCTCCTGAAGAGTTTACTTGATCTTTTCTTAGGAATCCAGAGCTGGCTTTCTAGTAATACCTGCCTGATCTGCAGCTAGGTTTGCTTTGTTGTGTGCAGTTCAGCAGGTGTTTGGGGATCTGTTAGCTGCCGCTTTAAAAGTGGCTCTCTGTTGTGACCTTGTAGCAAGTTTCAGACTTTCTAATTACACACTTTTCTAGGGGAAAATGTGAAATTTTTTTTTCACTGTACATAGACAGGAATTTCCAGAGTCCTGTGTCCAGCTCTGCCATACAGCTTCTGAGATTGGGGTGGTAGGAAGCATGGCACGGAGTGCAGGAATCACAGGTACTCATGTTTTGAATGCCATCTAGTGGTTATTGCAGCTGTGATAACTCACTGTAGGACACGCCAAAGAGTTACAGACAAGTAATAGTGAAGATTGATATGTCTAGAAAGGGAAATAAATGTTATGCATTATTTGCTGGTTGCTTTCTAGTTCCTCGTTCTTTGCCTGGATCAAATCCCACTCCCTCCCTTGAGAAGTTCTCGTGGACTAATCACCACCTGGTGTTTGAATCTGTGCTTACGTTGCTATGGAGATTTATTGAAGAATGTGTTGTTCTTTATGTTTAAATTTATATTCTTTCTCTAAACAAATAGTAAGTGGAAGAGGCATGCTTGCTGGTGTTACTTGAGACAGATTTTTGTTCTTATGTACATTAAGTGCTTTAAAAATCAGTCTTTTGTTAAGGCATTGGAGACAGACCTGTAAACTCTCTCCCTGCTGTGTTTGCAGTTTGTGACTGGGATAACCTGGCAATGCAGCGGAGCAGAAGCCTGCCCGTGGCGCTGCGTGTGGCCGTTGGGTCTTCTTGGAAGGAGCAGCGGGCGGGAGCCGCAGGTCCCCGTCCCCACGCCCCCGGCTGCCACGTGCGGCCGGCTCCCCGGGCTTATTTTTAACCGCTGATGGAACAGGCGCAGAATGGCAGCCAGCGAGGGGCCGCTGCAGCTCTGAGGTGCCTGGCAGGGCTTCAGCTGTGCGGTCAGTGCAGGCTGGGGCTGGTGCAGGCAGGGGCTGGTGGCAGGCCCCAGCTCCCCCCGCTAATCCCACCCAAAATGTCCTGCTCTCCTGCAGCAGGGGTCAAGGAGTGGCCGAGGTTTTAATGTAGGTAAGGGCTGCTTCTTATTTTTTAGTGGTTATGCTCACTCAAATCACTCCTGAAGGAAAATGTGAGTTGCATGGAGGCCAGCGGCTTGCTCGCGGCTCCTTGCTTCCCCACTGCCGTGCCGAGGCCGTGCAGGCGGTGCGGGCTGGCTCTGTGCATGGTGGGGTGCGCTGGCACAGCTCCGCTCAGGGTGCTCTGAGACGCCTGGGAAGGCGCAGGGTCGGGCCGAGGCTCTGCCAGCTGAGTCACAGACGCTTGTGCTGGCCGCACGTGGGTCCCGGTGCCAGCCTTGGCGGTGCGTTCTTGTTTAGCAGAAGTCGGGGTGTCCTGGGTGTGCTCTTCTGTGAAGTCATCCTTGGGCTCTGCTGCACAGGAACCTTTCGCAGTGCTCTGGACAAGGGATCAGGAACGACTGCTGTCATCGTGGCTTTGTGGCCTTTTTCCGTATTTAATCTATTTGCCAAGGACTGCTTAAAAATTGTCATGCTTGGTGGTGAACTTCTGGCTGTTACAGTCCACGCTGGCTTTGTCCTGGTGCACAAGTGTGGGCAGGGGGCTGCGGGGAGCTGGGGATGCGGGGCTGGCTGTAGGTAGCTCTGTGCCAGTGTTGCTGCTCACCTGCAGAGATGCGGAGCAGTCGCTGTGGGTGGTGGGCGGCCGCCTCGCAGGGGTGCGGCATGGGTTTCCCTCCTCCTCCTCCCTCTGGGAAATAAAGGGCCAGGGCTTGCGTATGATGTTTCTGTCTTTTTTTTGTCAATTATTTTCGATATAAATTGTTTGAAAACAAAAGAAATACTTGTGATTTTTTTTCCTGGTTTCAGTATGCAGGCTGCTTCCTGTGCTTTCAGTCCCTTCTCTCCAGCTCTCCTTCAGTTCAGTTCCCTGTGTTTAATCTCATTTCCTAGCAGTGCTCCGCCGAGTCCCTCGCTGTCTCCTTCGCTGCGCCCTGTTCCTGGCAGGCGCCGGGTTGACGTGGCTGGGTGCTGGAGGGCTCGTGGGCGGCCGATGGCTGTGGGAGAGGGGCAGTGGGCAAAGCTGCGGCGTGTGGGTCCCTGAGCAGACGCAGCGCTGGGGGCAGTGTGACGGCACCCCGCCGTGAGGACACGAGTGCTGCTTTTCCTTAACCAGGCCCTGGAGGATGCAGCCATGAGCTGCAGACCTGTAGAACACCAGAGAACTGCTCGGTGCTTCTGGCAGAGCAGCATGCTGCTGTTAGTGTTGCCCTGCTTGCTCAACTCCTTTGTCTCCGACTCTGCCTCGCGTTCAGCATCCCGGGCCCCCTCCTGCACCGCTCCTCCTGCTCGAGGGGCCCCATGGGACAGCATCCTTGGAATCAAAGTTTCCTGCCTCTGCTCTCTGAACCATCGACGTGTTGAAAGAAAGAGGGCACATCTCCTGAGTTACCTCTGTCTGGACTTGCAGGAAGTTCTCTGGGTGCGATGCTGAGGAAGTCGTTTAGGTGAGGTGTGCGGAGGGGCGCGACGTCGCTCCTGCTCCACGCAGATTGTGGGTGGCGGGGCCCTGCTGAGCTGACCCAGGGCGTTGAGCACCTAGCCGCTCTCTGGGACAGCTTCCTTCCAGTTCAACCCCCTGCTGCTTGGTTGCTCAGTGATCACGGCGCTTAGGACTTTGTTTTACTCTGTTTCCAGCATTGCAGGCCAATAATATGCAGTGATGCGCATTAAGAGTGCGTTGGGCACGCATCAGGAACGAGGAAGGTGATGTTACCTAGGGAGTGGGTGCTAAAAGTGGGAGTTTAATTTTGCTAGAGGTGAAGTGGTGAGCGTTGCTTGATCCTTCCTTTGGGCAAAGAACCTCCATAAGAACTAAAGCTCCATGCGCTAGGGCTCATAAATTCTTGACAGTCTTAACAGATGATGAAGCAATTACCGAAATCTTTCCCTTATTCTACAAAACAAATCCATGTCAGGAAATAAATACAGAAGTAAATGGCTTGGCTTTAGTCACCAAGCACTTAGGCAGCCTGCTAATGATTTGAAAAGGCAACAACAGAAGATATCTGAGAGAAAAAATGGCAAATCATTTTTTTCTTCAATTTTCATCTGCTTAATTAGAATTAATCTGAGTAACTGAACGTAAATGCTGTTTGTAAGAGGGACAGTAATGACTCGGTGCCTTGGTCAAGAGCAGTGACTGTTCTGAGCGTAGTGCTTCCCGCTGTTTTGGTGGCAGTCGTACGGCACGTGGCTAGGCCGGAGTGTCTCTCTAGGAGGAAAGCAGCGCGGGACTGGGGGACTCTGAGTTGTCTGGCTCTGCTTGCTGGATTCAGTCCCAACAAAGGCTGATGGTAGTTAATCTCTGTTCCTTTGCAATGGTGATCATTTCAGTGGAGAACTTAAGAGAGAGAAGAGTTTCTTTTCAGTAGCCTGTTAAGTAATTATTACTTCGAAGTGAAAAGAGGAGCTTTCATTTTCCTGTAAAGACCAAGTATCCTGGAAAAGATTTGAAGAATGCAAGAGAATTCACTCCTTTATTTGCTTTTTTTAGATGGAGCATGTGCCTTTGCTGGTATGCTGGAAACACTCTGAGTTTTCAGAAAAGAGGTAGTTACTGATCTTCAATAGCAGAGAAATGAAGTTGGGTCATTGAGAGGAAAGCCCTTGGAAAAGAGGCACGAAACTGGAAACTTCCAAGAGTGGTCTCTCTGTTAAAGACAGCTTGCTTTTTCTTGCCATCTAGCACTGGTTTCTGCTGGTTAAAGAAAGTTATTCAGAGTCTTCTGGCTCAGATCTTTTCTGTTTTCTCTCAAAGCCCAAACAATACACAGTTTTACAGGACCTTATTTTAAGTTCACAGTAATTTAACTCTTCTTTAACCTGGTTGAAAGAGCCTATCTTCTACTTTATGTGCCTGCTTGGCTCTGAAAGGGTTCACGTCTTTGTTAGCACACCTCTAAATATGCACTGCAGTTGCAAATGATATTTGACTCTTAAAAAAAATCATATTTAAGAAATTGCAGTAAATTACAAGGTTTGTAGATGAAGGAAATAACTCGTTTAGGAAACAAGACCAAGCTTCGTTGTTTTGAGTCTTGTATAAGGAATTGATGAGAGACATTGAGAAACACTGACTTTGGGGTGGCTACATTTTGAGATGACAGTGCACAGCTCTCAAGTCTCTTCTCTTTCCACAGGCCTACAATGATAGATGGAGTTATGATTCTTCCCGTGCTGCTGCTGCTGGCGTTTCCCTCCCGCAGCGTGCAAGGTAAGTGCCGTGGTGATGGTGCAGTAGCTGCTGCTGCTGGAGCTGTGTTTGCTTCTCCATTTTGAGTTGCTTCAGAGGATACTTGTTGCCTGTTTATGTATAAAGTCTATAGTATGTACAATTGGCATAGGTCTTAGCAGGGCCTGGGGAGTGGAATGGGAAACTTGACTTGAATGGCCAACTTTTGCTGCGTGTAAGGAGCAGCTCTTTGCAGCATGTGGGCCCAAGTGCAATTGCATTCTTAAAGCTAGGTTGTTAAAGCTCAAGGAAGATTCTTGTGTTTGGAGCATTTACTATGGCATTTGATAACTTTTCCATGACAGCTTCTGTAAAGTCTTTGGAAATGCAGAGGGGCTGGTTATCCATTGGTATTCACCTGTGTGCTTGTAAAGGTTTCAAGGCGTGCAGTGCATTTAAGATTTCCTTCAGCAACGTGGGAGAAGTGTATTTCCACTGCCACGGAGAGGTGGTGACAGGTCGTCTGAAGGTCTTCTGGAAGTAGTGTGAGATGGCTGCTTCCAAACAGCTGTTTTTCGATATTGAGCAAATGTTTTCTGCAGATACTTCTTTCTCAGTTGTAAATGCATTTCAAGTGGCTTGTGATGTGAGTCTAGTGTTTGTGGCGTATTGATCACAGCATTGCAGAATGCTTTGGGTTGGAAAGTGCATGAAAGTCCATCTGATTCCACCCCCTGCTGTGGGCAGGGACACCTTACACTGGACTGGGTTGCTCAAAGCCCCAGCCTGGCCTGGTTTATTTTGGGTTTATTTACAGGGATGGGGCAAATGTTCTTTTTTATTTACCTTGTCAAACCTCTTTCCGAAATACTCTGCTGAAATATGTTTGCTTTCAAATGCTGATGCAAAGAATAAAAGGCAGAGCATATTAAATGGAATTGTTAGAAGGGATGGTGAAAGGTGAAAATAATAGATATGCAGAGGTTTAGTGTTTGATTTCAGTCATGCCTATGAGTAGACAATTAAGACAAAATTTAAACAGGGAGGAACATTGGACAGGTGTTAGTGGAAAACAAGTCAAACTGCTAATTTTGTTGGAATTTCTGGTTAATTTCACTTGTATAGCATGCGTAATCACATGCCTGCACTGCCTGTGTAGTGCAAACTATAGGACAAGATAAGCAAACCCCTCTACCTTCCAAAGCTACCCTACAGGTGTTAAAATCTTAGTTGTTTGATCTGACTTCTCTCTTTTTTTTTTTTTTAAAAAAAAAGTTTTAGAGCTGAGAACTTTGTCATCTTGAAAAGAGGCAAGTAGGTGATCAGCAAGAGAAGAGTTACTAAATCCAAGCCGAGACATTCCTTTTCTGCTCCTTTCCTAGCACCGTCTGTGATCCTAAAACCGGAGGTGTAGCATTGTGCCTACGCTGGGAGCAAAGGCAAAGCTCGACCAGATGTGCTGCTGGAAGGGGCTGTGGAAAGTGTAGTGCGGGGGCAGGAATGTGTGCAGAGAGGAGATGTGCAGGTGCTGCCGTATCGTGGCCGTCCGCCTGTGCCAGCTGGATGGACATCTGCAGAGGGCAGCCTCCTGCACGTGGTGTGAGGCTGCAGTGCTGAGGAAGCTGGTCCAGTAACTGTGTGCTTTGGCCTGCGCTTCTCTCCGTGGCGAGAGCTCCTGGGAAAGTCTTTTGTAGAAGAGGCGTGGCAGTCCTGCTTTCCTTTTCCTTGCTTTATTCCTTCCCTTCTCCCTCTGTACTTCCTGTGGTGAATTTTCTATGAGCAATTACTTGTCTAGTGCATTTCATTCATATTGCTGCTCCCCCTCTTCATGTGTGCTAGTAGTAGTGCTGTTTTATTTTCTGTGGAAACAGTCTCCTACTTCCAAGCTGGTTGTACGGAAGCATTTGGGGAGGCAGAAATACCTAGTGAGCCCCTCAGCAAACTTTCATTAATGCTTTTTCATCTGCCTGTCTATTTTGCCTGGTTGCTGAGGAAGCTTTGTCAGAGCAATGCAGGATCTTGCTGCTTTGTCTGTCAAATGCCTTTCGGTGCTGCTTGGCATTTGAGTGCCAGTGGTGGGGCTGAGCCCAGGAGCACAGCCGTGTTCGTGGTGTTCTGCAGCGGGAGGGGGAATGGATGGATGCCCATCCTTTGCTGCCTGCTCCCAGGCATGGCTTTGTGTACCAGGCACTGTGTGCTTTCCTACAGGCTTTCCTGAAATTGGTTAGAGAGGGTTGTTTTGGTGGAGAACAGTTCCTTTGTCTTTCCTTTGATATATGCACAGAACAACAAAGTTGCAAAGCCTCCTCATTGTTTTTCTTAATCTATTCTTTCATGGTTTAGTTCTTTTCCTTTCACTAAGAGTTGGGCTTTTACCCTTTTTCCATGAGCAAAAATGTCTGGGCATATCTTCAGGCATCATTTGGGTGCTGATGCTCACCCTGTTCCTGCATTGCTAGCAGGCTTCAGAAGGTGGAAATAAATGATTTTTTTTTTAAAAAAAAAAAAAGGCAAAACTGTGTAGAATTCTAAGTGCAGAAATGTCTTTTCCCTATTTGATTGTCCAGAAAATATTTTAAAAATAAATTTTATTATGGCTCTAACTTCTGTGTTACTTTGTTAGCTCTGTAAAGTAGGGAAATATGCTTTTTTTCATTTCCCAGCAAACTAAGCCCCTATTAAAGCATAGTACTTTCTATATCATGTAATGCCTATACTTAAAATCGTACACAGGGAATCATAAAGGCAAGTTAACCATCAAAAAAAAAAGTTGTCTAAGGTACAGCTGAATGGATTCAAGTGATTTTATTTTTTCTGTGTCTGCTTTCCTTCCTCTGCAGTTAATTAAGGGATGAAGCCATAGCAGATCCCACCTCTACCCCTAATCCTAGTCATTTAAAAAGAAAAATAATACAGCTGCTTTTGAGTATTTTGACCTTTGAGTATGAAGCCTCTTTCACCCTACTAGAGCTTTCAGCAGCTCTGCGACTTGGACTTGGCGTAGGATTTGTAATCTTTGCACTTTGAATGGAAGTCATCCCCTTTGCAAGGAGTGATCCCCAGTGCCTGAGATGCATGATGCAAATGCCCAGAGTCATTCTCTTAAAAGTTCATGGCCATTCAGTCAGGTCTCAGCTGCGGCCTGGTTGGTTCAAGGCTCGTGTACCTCCCTCAGTTCTTGGCCACCTGGCTTTATTTTCCAGCCACGTATGAGGAGGTCTTGTGGGTGCATGCATGTTATCCCTCCAAACACTCTCCTGACTTCATTCTCTAAATATTAACGCACGTACTACTGTTGTACTAGGTCTGTCTGCAAGTTGAAATTTTGAAAGGCTATGCAATGGTGCTGCATTGCTGGAAGGAAATGATTTGCTACTGTTAAAGCCCTTCTTTAATATGTAATTTAATTAGAGACCGTCTTCAGAAAGAAAACTGACGCTTACTATGGTGCATGTTTTGACTTTTTGTATGGTTTTTATTAGCTCATTATTTGCTGACCGTATCACATAGCTAACGTAGCATTTATTTCAAATTACAGTTAACTGAAATAAAAAACAAAAAAAACTTTAAGAAACTGTTGCTTGAGTAAGAGTAAGAAAAGGTGGCCTGTTGCCTATTTTACTAGCTGTGTGGTTAGAACACAAAGCATTCTTCTGCATGTGAAGAGATCAGCTCAAAATCAGTGCGTGTTACCAGAAACATTTTATACTGTATTTCTCTTTAGAGAGTAGAACTTGATGTTCAAACAGTTAACAAAATGTTTACAATCTGAGAGTTGGATACAACATATCAAATAAAACTGCCTAGATTAGTAACTGTTCTTATGAAACAAAATTCACATAGAAGTAGACACCCCTCATCTTTGTTTCCTTGCGTATATACATTTCCATAGTTAACCCAGTTCTCAAAATGTCCAGTTTTGGTGTCATGTGGATTCAGACTGGAAAGGCTGGGCTGTGTCTGCACACGAGCACTGTGCAGCACAGCATATTTTGTGCAGTCACAAAAAGGACCTCTTTAAAGAGGCCTAAACAATTGTAATCAGTAAAATGGAATTTCCAATGTGGAGTACCTTGTGGTGTTTAAATACCTAGATGATTAGAGTCAGCACTCTAACTGTTGACTTTTGCAAAGTGAATAAGCAAACAAAATAGAGGGACTTCAACTGTAACACTTCCATAATGATGAGCTGTGTGTGAAATTTACTTGAATACAAAGCTCTGTGTGAAGTTCCTGTGAATCTGTGTGGCAAGTCAGATTTTTAGGTGTGTGCAATATACATGGACTGAAAGTGCAGCAGTGTGACTGCATTACAAAACAAACGTATACGCAGCACGTGTGTTCAGGAAATGGAAGTATTTCTGAGCTTGGCTTCCTGCCTGCGTGTATTGCCTGACAGCCGTCCCTGCCTGGAGCTGTTGTGGAGCAGGTATGCTCCTCTGACCGGGTGCGTGGGGGAGCTGGTTGTTTCAGCCATCATCTCTGGATTGCAGCTGGCCTGTGGCATTTGCTGACGCACCTGTCCCACGGACTTGCTAGCACAGCTATGAGAGCTGTGGAGAGGAGGCATCCAGCACAACTGCCTCTTCTGTGGATTTGCTGTATGCCCACAAAGCTGTGCTTTGCAAGCACGGCTGGATTCAATTTTATGGAAATACTGCTAGAATAAGCAACACTTTGGAGTTGGCTTTGCACACGCTGAGGGTGTCTTGGTGCAGCACGGCGTTTAGCTTGTAAGCATGCACTGAAGCAGTGCCTGTCTGTGTCTCGGGCTCCTAACAGCAGGCCTGTCGCCGCTGGCAGCCCGTTGAGACAGCGGCAGGGGGCACGGTGCTAGAGCTGCGTCTGCAGCCTGAGTCAGCCCTTGTCTGAGTAAAACTCAGCCTGCTTAGGGGAAAGTGGCACTGCAGGAGCATTAACGACAGAAGGACCAGCTGGTAGGTGGTAATACACTGTGCAGCTGGAATACCACCTGAGTAAACAAAGGAGCAGTTTGGGCACAAGGAGAAACAACTGTCACAGAGGAGCATCTGTATGTATGCAGCAGGTAACTGTCTGTATGAGTCCGTTGATGTGCTGGGATCTGTAGCAGGGCACGTGTACGTGCACAGCGTTACTGTGCCGTCACGCTGTGCTGCATGGCTCTACCTACCACCTTCGTGTGTCTTTTGAACTTCCCCTGCCTTCAGACTGGAGCAGTCTGGTCACAGGATGGGTTGTGTGTCCAGAGCTGCAGCGCGTTAGTTCACTGCCCGTAAGGGATGTCGGGTTGCTCCGTGTGGGCAGATGAACCGGCCGGTGTGGTTGCTTCTTCACCCATTTTGGGTTTCCAGAGCTGCTCCAAGGAGCAGCGTGTGAGGGGAGGCAGCTTTCTGCCAGAGCACTTCCTCTGGTTTGTGCGAGTTTCCCTCAGCCTTGAAGTGTCCTTGGGTCGCGAGGCGAGGGAAGCGCTGGGCTGGAGCAGGCTGCAAGCCAGGTGAAGTTTCCTTGCGGATGGAGGATGTCTCGAGTGAAGGCGGTAGGTGTGCGCTGCGGGGCGACCATTTCTGCTGTTACGGAACAGCAGGGCCGGCTGGCTGCGGCCTGCGCGCCTGCTTGCTGGTTAACGTGAAATGTCTCGCTCACTGGGAGGCGCTGAAACCCTCGCTACTAGAGGGCTAGACAGAGATCCTTACCGAAGGCAGATCGTGGCCATGCCTCTGGAGAAAATCCCTCAGGCATCTGTCAATGCCGTCAGTGATTCCAGCCAGATGAACTGCGATTAAGGGCTTGGGTTTTACACCACCAGTTGTTTCGCTGCTGCTGCGGGCGGAGAAGGAACAGAACATTGATTATAGGAATCTGTCTGACGTCTTTTTTCTAAAGTTCCACAAAATTAGCAAGTTATTAGTCAGGATGTTTAAGTCTGGGTTTTTGTGTACTAGTACTTGAAATCAACGTTGACAGATGCTGCCTGATTTCAGAACACTTTCCCTAATTTAGCTTTTGTTAGTGATTCCAAAATAGTGAATGGTATTTGTGTACTCGTTCGTTGTGGGAGGAGGGGAGGAAAATAAACTGAGTTATATTCCCAGTGGGCAGGCTCTAATGATAGGTTTGAAAAAGTCAAGCACATGGTGGTACGTTGCTGCTATTTTAGGAGCACCCACCGTATTTGTGGTTGGAAACTTCGTTAGAACTGAAAAAGAACATGAGTTAAGTTGCTGTACGTGTGTGTACACGTGGGGTATGTGTGACGGTGGTGTGTGCTGCCCTGCAGTTAGGCCTCTCCTCAGTCACCCGTGAGCGCGCAGCAGCCCTGTGCCTATACCGTGATGCGCATCTGCGTTTTCCAGGGTGCTGAAGAGTTGTCAGTGTTTCTCACTCACTAGTTGAGAGGTGTGCTCTCCTTTAGTCAAAGACCAAAGTGACTAGGTGTGGTCACTGTGCAGGGGCATGGCTTTTTTTTTTTTTTAATAGCCAGGGGGTCTCCGGACGTTTTGCTGATGATAGTTGGAAGAAAAGTCTCCAACTTGATGCTATTTTTTTTCTTGAAAGTTCTTCACTTTCTTAGCATTTAGAGTTGGAAGGGATGCAGTGTAGTTGCTTATAGAATGTACTCCTTTTGTGTGCTTTTTATGTTCATGGTTACTCAAGTTCGCAAGTTACTTCTCAAAGGCTTGTGTTCTTGTTCCAAGTTTACTGTTCAGGCAAGCTAATAAAACCCACCATGCCCTGTGTTGCTGTGTATACTGGGAATTTAAATGGCCTTAATTTGGTTTAGTTAGTCATTTCCAGAATACTTGAGAAAAAACATTTCCATATAGAAATAAAATGTGGTTTAGCAAATCTGCTTTAAATTTACACTGTTAGTTTTTCTCTGCTGAATGTTCCTGTGTAGATGACCCTCCTGTACTGGATACCTGAAGTCATGCGCACATGAGTGAGGCAATGTTTAATGTCACTGAACTCTGGAAATTTGAATGCTTGGAGTGGGACAGATAAGATTGGTATTTCTTTGATGGTACAAGCTCATACTTTCGTCTTGCTGGAACAGATAAATCAGTATCATTAGCTCCTACTTGGCGGTTCTTCAGCGCTAATTGCAAGTGATATTTCTTCCCTTAAACAGAAGATTTTATTGTCAAATGACTGTTATCACTAAATATGCGAAACTAAAAGAGTATGATGGCATTTCCTTCTCAACTCTCCATTTTTACAGATGATGAGCTGAAGCTGAATATGGTCCACTATGAATGTGTGTGTGAGGGCATGTCCTGTGGGAATGGAGATCGTTGCCAAGGCCAGCAATGTTTTGCTTCTCTAAGCATAAATGACGGTGCTAAGGTTTACCAGAAAGGCTGCTTCCAAGTCTACGAACAAGGGAAAATGACGTGCAAAACACCACCATCTCCTGACCAAGCAGTAGAGTGCTGCCAAGGATACCTGTGCAATATGAATATCACTGCACAGTTGCCTTCTTCTAAAGGTGAGAGGTTGATTTATATAATGGCTTTTGAGAAAGAAAAATGGTTCTGCTTTGATCTGATGTAATGGGAGTGAAATGGCTTCTGTGCTAGTGAAAATCAGCCTTTAAACAGCACAGTGAGTCTCTTCCTACTGTTCTCCATCTTGGAGCCTGCTGGCATACATCTAATGTCCGTAGGTTGAGTGATCTGTATTGCTGAGTGAATGGGGGGGGCTGAAGTGCAGAGCTGAGCTGCAGCCTGTGAGCAGGCTGTAGTCGCTTATTCCGCTTTCATATGTGGGATTTGATCTGGAGGGGCTGGGGTAGTTCTGGCTGTTCTGCAAGGAGTCACTGTAGAAGAACTACAGAACGGAACTTTGGCTGTGTTAGGACCAACCTCTCTTCCAGTCTGGGTGGCTACCAAGTTAAATGTTCTCAGCAGTCCTGGTTGTAAAAAAGACATTCTCTGGGAATTCTCAAACTTTTTTTTTTTGTTCTTTCCAAGGACAAACCCTCCAAGGAGAAGCTGCGGGTTACAGCATGGAAACACTAATTATTGTTATACTGGCTCCTGTGATAGTGTTGATATTTTTTTCTGCGGTAGCTGTGCTGATCATCCGGAGAATACAGAAAAGCCATATGGAAAGGCTAAATTCTAGAGATGCAGAGTATGGCACTATTGAGGGACTCATTGCATCAAATGTTGGGGACAGTACATTGGCAGTAAGTAATCTTTATGCATGGTAAAAATATGACCTTTCTTTGCTTCCAAACTCCCTCATCTATCCCCTCATGGATAGATGAGAAATTCTCTCTTTATATTTTCGGATAAAATCTTTAGATCATCTTCAAACATTAAGAGTTTTGGGAGTATTTCCCATGTTGGTGCTTGTACTCCATAACATACCTTCACTGAAGAGTTGAAAAATGGCTAAAGGAGAAAAAAAAAGTCCAAAACAAATGCTTTTAACAATATGCTGCTATATACATTGGGTGGCTATTTTCTTTGTGTTTTGGACTGTAATTCTCTTAGTGGGAGAAAGACGGTTATTCCTTACTTAAGTAAACTCCATGTTCAATTTCTGTGTCTTTGCTAGGAAGTGTTGTTTACCATCAGGTAGGGGAGCAGTTTTGACTGTGTCCAGAAACATACCACAGAAAACTGCTGCATCTACTTGCATTGAAGTTGACAACTGCTTTGCAGACCCAGCTGTGGGCATTTCTAAAAAGGAAGATCTATGAGACCACTAAAAAATCTATTCTGGGGAGCTGGAAACTTACTTGCATTTCTGTTTTTGGGGCAGAGATGTTTCTAGAAAATGCTGCTGTGAATAAGAGCTAGAAGAATTGCTTTTGTCACAGGATAGTACATACTGACAAATACACTTGAGATGGTCAGTAAGGGATACCACTGGAGTAGGTAAACTTATTTTTTTGAGGAAAAGTAAGTTAAAACTGATAGTAGTCAGACTCCCAGTCACCTGGGTTACCCCAGTACGCATTTCTGAAATAGTCTGTGTAGGGAGCAAATAAACCAGCGTTTCATCCAGGAAGCACCTGATTCTCCTGAAAGGGTGTAATATGGAGAGATGCATTGCAGAAGATGGATAGGAATTAGTTTTGTACCTTCTGCAGTATAAGGATGGGGGGAGACATCAAAATAAGCAAGGATAAAAATGTAGAAGGTAGTGTGACAAAGTGGTATTTGGCAAGGAGTTTCATTGGACCAAAGACTTTCCTAGAATGCTGCAGGTCTGTATACATTTAAAGAAGTAGGATGAGAAGGCTATATATTGCTGATCACATAAAACAGAAAACTAACCACGAAGCCCTCAAAAATCCAGCAGAAGGGGTCCGTGATATTAATGTGCTTGGAGGCTAGAAGGGCATTAAAGAGGAAAGTATCTCATGTATGTTATAGCACTCCCACACTTGCTTCTAATTCACTCTGCTTACAACAGCCTAACACTCTAATACCCCAAAGTCCCTGTATACTTCTCCATATGGAGAGGGACTCTATCAGGGAGTGTGGTGATAGGGCAAGGGGTAACAACTTTAAACTATTAGAGGGTAGGTTTAGATTAGATGTTAGGAAGACATTCTTTACTCAGAGGGTACTGCACAGGCTGCCCAGAGGAGCTGAGGCTGTCCCATCCCTGATGGTGCCCAAGGCCAGGCTGGATGGGATTTGGGCAGCGTGGGCTGTTGGGAGGTCCCTGCCCATGGCAGGGGTTGGCTTTGACGTCCCTTCCAACCCTAACCATTCTGTGATTTTATATATCTAATAACCCAATTCACTCCATGACTAGTACTGTAATAAAGGACATTGCTTTGGGGTATGATCAGAGATAAGATACTGATCTGTAGGGTCCTTACAGTGGCCACCCTGATAACAGCAGAATCGAGTACGCTGTAAACTGCAGCAGCTTCATGCTACTGCCCTGCTGTTCTGCTTCAGGTTGGCCATACGTCAGCTATATTTGGCATTTTTTTAAATGTCTTTGGCTCTCTTTATTTAGCCCAAAAGGCTTGATTCTCCTTTAAAAGTCAGTTTTGATGCGTTCACCACAAACCAGGCATGTGTACAACTGATTGTCTTTAAGCACTGACTTCCAGCTTTTACTGCCTCTCTTATCAGTGCAAGCCCATTTCCATTCCATTTGCAGACCTTTCACACTTTGTCATTTAGTGTTCCTCGAAAACAGTGATTAAAGGAAAACAGTGATTAAAGACTGGGAAGAATAAAATCAAATTCCTTTCAAAAGAAATAGGTAAAGTTGCTAACTGTAAGTTGTTTTGTTTAACATGGAGCAGTTTTGTTCACAGCTATCAAACCCTTGTAGCTTTATGATTGTAGTGTCACTGCTGTGCCTCTTGGGTGTTGATTTGTTTAAAAAAATAAAAAATTGATAGTTCCTTGTCTGTAAATGTTCATCTAAACATCATCTAAGACTTTGGTCAAGATTTTTCTTCTCCATTGTGTGCTTTAAATCTCTAGTTTTGTTACAGATCAGGTTCGTTTGCATCTAGGATTAGTCCCCATAGTGTAATGAATACAGCCCTAAGCTTCCTACTGGAGAATGTAAAGAGTGGGGGCCTCCTGAAATCTTGTTTTTACAGTCATTGTTGTAGATAAGTTTTTGCCTCTTTCTGATATGAGCAGGAAGGAAAATGAGCTCTCAGTTCATATTGGAAAGCAAAATAGTGGTCTCCAGTCACTCTTAAATGATCTTTTTCTTGAGCACTCGTTAAAAACTGCTGGGAGAAATGGAATTTCATTGGATCTAGCTGAAGCCTGGTAGTGCAGTTTGCTGGGAATATTACAGTTGATTATGCTTATGCTTTTCTATCCTATTTTTGTTTTTAAAGAAAAAGTCCAGTAACACAGGGCACCCAGTTATTGATGTTTTGAACTAGTACATGAGTCCAGCTGTAAAAGTAGCTGGGTATTAGCACTTAAAAGGTTAATAAGATTTTAACATTCCGTCAGAATCTCACTCATGTTTTTTGAGATTACAGCTTAAAGTCTGGTTTCCATGAACTAAAAATACCAGAAAGTGATAAAACTCTAAGAAGTCATGAAAGATTTTCTGGAGTATCAATTGCATGTCTCGTGTAGGTGATCCAGGTAATAGTCCCATCACCTTGTTGATTGCAAAACTGTTTTCAATTGTTCATAACTATGCCACATTTGAATAATGTGGGCCAAAACATTCCATAGAATCATAGGCCTGGGTTGGAAGGGACCTTAAAGATCATCCAGTTCCAACCCCCTGCCATGGACAGGGACGCCACCCACTAGATCAGGTTTGCCAGGGCCTCATCCAGCCTGGTCTTGAACCCTCCAGGGATGGGGCATCCACAGCTTCTCTGGGAACCTGCTCCAGGGCCTCGCTACCCTCTGAGTGAAGAATTTCTTCCTAATGATTTAGTGATAAATGATAATTTAATTGATAAATTAATGATAAATCTTCCATGATTTATCTACTACAGGATGAGTTTTTTTGAGTGTGTGTTCATCTGCTGTGGCTCAGCTGTTTCAATGAAGGAGAATTACAATAAACTATTTAAATTATATTTTTTAAAAGAAGTTTTAGTTTGCAGGGAACTTGAAATTTATCATAGGAACCGCTGTAGTGCCACAGGCATGCTTGGAGTTTTCACTTCAGAATCGTTCATGTTTGAGGAGGGAGGGGTGTATGCCTGGCAGCTGAGCTGAGGAGGCCATTAGGAAAGTGTAATGGTACCGGGTAGGGGCCAGAATGAGGAGTGAATGAAGAGGAGCAGAAGGGACTGCAGAGTGCTGACCAGCAGCTAGCCAGTCGTTCCTGCTGCCCAAGAAGCCAAGTGGAGCATTCAGGAGTGAGGAAATTGTGGTTGCTGCTGTAGCCTTCTGCTGTTAGAGCTTCCTTCTGCTCTGGTCTGGCTGAAACTCAGCTGTGCACCACCAATGTGTATTTTTTGTAAGTCCACACTCCAAGACTGGGGAGGATTGCACGTGCACGAGGCCAGGGCTACTGTGCAAGCTCACCTGGCTCGTTCAGGTCTTTCTCTTTTGTCTCTTGGACAGCTCTCCTCCAGGAGGGTTTCAGTTTTCGGTGCTGGGTGCCACCACTTGGCGGAGCAGCTTCAGCGTGGAAGCCTTTTGCTGCTCTCTGAGGGTGAGCAAAATGGTTAAGTAAACCTTCAGCCTCTTAGAGGCAGTGCCCGTAAACGTGTGCTTAAAAACTGAAGCTTGCCCTCCATGCCCAAGTGCTGACTGTTTGGTTGAAGCTAAACTCCAATGTATGTTTGCAGGCCAGATATTAAAAAGGCATTGAAAAAGCAAGTCATATTGCATGTTTCGGTTCTGAACTTCTAGCTGTGGCAGGGGTTTTTGTTTGGTTGTTTTTTTTTTTTAGTAAAAAGGTTAAAAATTCTCAATGTCTTTCCAATGTATGTCTGTTCACAGGGATGCATAAAGCAGACTTTGAGAATCCCGATACCCCAGATCAGTATCGATAGGGCTGGGGCATGACCTGAACTCTGATTAGGAAAAGCACATTTGTGGTGCTGTGCCTTTCTAGTCCTCTTTCATAGGGAGAAACCACAGGAAACTGGAAGAATGGGAGAAGTCTACATGAATGTTCAAAAGCAAACACTGTTTTTTTGACAGATAAGTGACATACAGAGGCAAGAGATCATCATAAGCTAAGTAAAAGGACAAAGTGCTGAAAAAAACAGTGTGAGCAGAATCTCCGAATAGAGGATAGCTTGTAGGCTGCAAGTGAGCTTCCAGGTTCACAGGCAGTAAATGTTATTTAATTCTTCTTAAAACAAAGTTGTTTAGAAAGAAATTATGCTATAATGCAAAATAAGAGAGACATAAGAAATCTGAGAATGAGACAAGGCTTAATTTGTTTGCTGTTCCTTGTTGTGTTGTCCATAAGATTTCCAAGAGAAACTGGCTATCCATAAGTTGTAGGTCCCCTTCTCTTCTTTTTTGTGCACGGTATGGTCTCTCTGATGGTAAAACCTTGCAAAGAGTGTTCTCTGCCCATCTGTACAGTGGTGGCAACAGTATATCTTGGTCCTGAGTGGCCCAATAGTATCACCAGAGACACTGAGGTACCAATAAGCTTTAACTTAACCTGTCCTGTGAAGAGGTTTACCTTTGTATATTTAAATTACAACATGAACTACCCTGTTTTCCATCTTCTGATTTTCCTTTTGAACAGGATTTATTGGACCATTCCTGCACATCTGGAAGTGGTTCTGGACTTCCTTTCTTGGTGCAAAGAACGGTGGCTCGCCAGATCACACTTGTAGAGTGTGTAGGTTAGTAGAAGTCTTGTTCATGTCTAGTGCTGAGTCTTGGTAACACATGCAAGTAGAAAACTCTATCTTGCATCCTAATTACCGTTTTCTCAGTTGTGTGTATAACGTGAAAATTTTCATGCTTCAGCTTACAGAATGTATTTCTTTTTGGTAAGTGGGGTGAAAAAAATCCTTTCAGATCTATGCAGAAGAGAGTGGCAAATATAATCTGTGCTTTATATGGAAAAAATTGATGTTTGTTCAGTAAGGTGATGCTAGAAAACTAGTCATGTTTGGGCACTTCATAAGCTATATAAAATACATTTTAAGAAAAGTAAGATCCATTTGTAGTCTGGAAGTGTCAAACATGCTTTTGAATCATTAAATGGTGTTCAATTAGCTTTAGAATTGGAAAAATATCATTTGGACTTTGGATCTGGAATTGAACTACCAAGCAGTGTAGCTAGAATAGCATTTGAAAATGAATGGGAACACAAATGATGTCGATTTAAGTCCTCTCAGGCTGAAGAAGGCATTACCATGGGAGTCTTGTACTCCTTTGTGAATGTTCTGACAACTGGGAGTCAAGGAAAAGGCAATTTTCACCATCCCGACTTCACCAGGGGCCCTGACTTTCAGTTCCTGCAAGGATCCTAGAGCCATGGGACCAAACCCTCATTTTACACAGGTTACAGAGTTAACTCGTGTCTCTGATACTCCTTGCTGCAGCCTTCCACTCTGAACAGTGGTTTCAAAAGGACTTTGAAACTATTAAATATTAGTCTCAAAATATCTGTCTTTCTGATATGTTTTGTAGCTTACTTGCCCTGCAATGTTGCTTTGGGAGTGTGCAGTGATGTATTGTTGCTGTTCTATTCCTCCCAAAAGAAAGCAGCTCTTTTTCTTATTTTTTTAAATTAAGAATAAATAATATCTAGTAATTCTTCCCTAAAACTCTTTTGAGTCTATTTTTTTTGCAGAACTTTAGTGTTAACTTTAAGGGTCTATTACATTTTTCTTCAGCATGTACATATTAATTTAATAGTGTTAAAATTGAACTTAGTAATTTTAGGAAGCACTTGGGTCGAGGGTGTCCTGAGGCAGTGACATTGAGCCTTGATGCTGCACTAGTGCAAGAGAGATGGAGGAGGTGTGAAAATGATTGATTCTACTGGGGGGGACACGACGACACATTTAAGTGTTTTATGCTGCTTCTTCAGTGACTTGAACTTGGAAGCATTTAAGACATTCTTGTAAGTCACTAGAAGTTTAAACTTGTCAGGGTCTTAAATTAAGCCTGAGAATACAGTGACTGACTTGTGGTGAGTCTGTAGAGACTTGGTCTATATTTTGCCAGTGTCTCTTTGCTTCTGGCTCCTGGTATGTAGTGAGTAGGCACACATGTTCCCACTTGCATTAAATCCTAGTGTACATCCTGGGTTGTTGTGTAACTTCTCTTCATCAGAAACTGTAGAGTGTGATATGCATGATTATCTTAAGAGGTATCTAGCCTGCTGTATGGAGGTGTGTGTGTCTGTCTCTCCTTGGAATTATGCCTGCTCCTGAGGTAACTCAGGCTGGTGGTATTTCCAGAGACCACGTGCTTTAGCCTATGTAGCAGGAGATAAAAGTGCCCGTGCAGGAATTCTCTTCTGGATTGACAGCATTGAGCCATCAAGTGATGGGTATCTCTTACATTTGGTTTTATCTGCTGCTTATTGATAAGTGCCTTTAAGGAACACGGAGTGGCACAGCAATGATGGGCAGAATTTGGATGTTTATAGTTATCAAATCCGACAGAATGCATTGCATGTGAACCCTGAGGCTATTGTATTCCAGCTGCCATAAAGATGATGATGACCAGAAACTTTTCCATTGTGCTTGCTCCGGGATGTTGCTTTGCTGATGGGCATTTCATACTTTCATATATTATTTTAAACTATTTGCTTGGCATGCAGACAATGTGTACTGATCCCCAGCTGACTGATGTTTTGGTTATGGTCTGTGGTATGTGTGTGTATGTGTTTCTTCTGTCCTCCTAACTTCAGAATTCATTGGTATATTTGTATAAATTTATTGACTGCTCTCAGCATCATAAGGCCGAGGTAACCTTGCTTCAGGGAATTGTATGTGAAGTGCTATTTTCTTTCTAGACAAAGTGGAAAAGGAATTATTGCACAGAATGCACTGTGGAAAATTTTAGAGGCAAATAGGCAATTATGTTGGGTTGTAGATAAAATTTTAGCTGTGTGTCCTGTAGCCTTGTTCAGCTGTGCTACAAATAACCCACACGATATTTCACGTGTGTGTGTGTGCCTAAGTATTTACGCATACTGGCAACAAGCTCATGCTTGTTAGAAACTTGTTTGGGTTTAATGGCATGTGTGTTTTTATATACTGTCCTGTTAATAATATAGAAGACAAAGGACAGTAACGAATACTAAGGTTTGTGGTGCTGTCATTTAGACTAAATTCACCCAGTCTGTCCTGTGAGGATTTATAGTTCACAGCTGTTAATTACTGTGGTTTTTTTGCTGACCAGGAAAGGGACGTTATGGAGAAGTCTGGAGGGGTCAGTGGCAAGGAGAAAATGTTGCTGTGAAGATCTTCTCTTCTAGGGATGAAAAATCCTGGTTCAGGGAAACTGAATTGTACAACACTGTATTGCTGCGGCATGAAAACATTTTAGGTGAGTAAACAACCATATTTATGTTGCTCATAAAGGTGATATAACTGAACAGTTAACTTGTAAAGTACTGCAAACTTCTCACATGTATTGCAGTCTTCAGGAGTTGACTCCTGTATTTGCACTAAATGGTTGAAGGAAAATTTTTAAGAGGGGAGACTTTCAAGAAGGTGCTAATACCTGAGTCCCATAACGAGGAAGTGTCTCAGCAGCCATGATTCATTGTTCTTCTGCAGAAATATTCTTGCAAGAGATGATTGAGATCAATTCACTGTTGGCAGCATGGTGTATAGAGATGAAGGGAGGTGCCACAGACCCTCATGCTAATAATTCAGTTTTGCAGCTCTTGTTGTGGGGTAGCAAAATGGCAAAGCAGGGTGTTGTACAGTATGTAGGTGGAAAACTTCTAGTGGATCTGATTTTGTATTAACTTTAGTTTAACTGGGAGAAAGAGTGGGCAGGAATTTACAAGGAGACTTAAATATTTGAATCTTTTTTCATGTGCCTGAATAAACTGGTATGAATTCGTTATTTTCTGTTTAATGTAACTGTTCTGCTCAGAGATTGGGTCAAACTGGTAAGTCATCTTCGGTGTTTAATTTAAACTATAATTGAAGTTTAAACTTTAATATATATTTGCAAGGAAACAAGATAACGTGTGATGATTTTTAATCTTCATCCTTCGTACTTCGTGTGCTCAGTTCCAAGAGCTTAGAAAAGGGCTTCTTTGTTGTGTTAACTGTGGCTGAAGCTTAAGTAGCCGTTTTGATTCCTGGTAGAGACAACCTTCTTTGGTGTGCCACCCTTACAAATAAAAGTAACACCTTGTCTTCTGTTTACTGGCTTTACCTCACTCACAATTTGTCTTAGTTCAGTCAGTTTTACTTGGGCTCCTTCTTCTTGTTTCCTGACTGAGAGTATTCCTGGGCTCTGTAGCTTACCCTGCTATATGTTTGTCCGTTTCCTGAAGCAATTCCTTTGTTACTACAAAAATATAGTGGCCTCCTGAAATGTGAGTTATTGAACTTTCCTTCCCCAGAGAGCAACTAACTTGGCTGAAATTACGTTACACACTTCCCATGTTCCTCTGTTTGTGTTCAGTCTTTCTTGATAACTGTCAAATTTGTTGGCTATTTTATAGAATTTTTTTAGATGCAATATTAAACAATATCACAGATTACAAAAGTGTCCCATTGTGGAGAAATCTGACTTCTAGGAGAGAAAGTAGTGGGTGTTTTTTCTGACAAATGTCATATGTGGGCTTTTAATAAACATGATTTGTTTCTCTGTCTTGAGAGTAAAACTTCGGCTGCTTCCCAGCTAAAGCTGTTGAGACCAGCAGTGTGCCTACACAAATCCAGAGGTAACAGGAAGGGAGCTACGCCTGAACATTAGGTTCAGTTTTAAGACAGTGCTGAGGTTCATGGGCTTAGAAAAGGAATTCCTTTCTTCCTTTCTATAAAATCACTGAGATGCAGCTGTGATGTGTAAAGGTGCTCTGTCTTACTTCACTGTGGAAGTAATGTGTGCACTGGTTTGAAGTAGAGCTGCTCCTACTGCTATTTTTGGTGAGCTAATCTCCGGGTGCTGCCAAGCTCCTTAGCCATCTGCCGCTCTGTATTCTGCGGCTCCATTGTGAGCCGGTGTGCAGTTAAGGAGATCAGGCATTTGGAGGCTGGAGCAGTCTCAGAGGTCAGGCTGCAGCCATCCCTGTGTGGCCTTTTAAACAATCAGATCATTGGAGTGGAAGTTGTTGCTGTGGTGAGATGTGCTTTTTTCAATCTGTTTGATTTGAAGGGTGTGA
The DNA here is from genome assembly GCA_011074415.1 of Stictonetta naevosa. NCBI lineage: Eukaryota > Metazoa > Chordata > Aves > Anseriformes > Anatidae > Stictonetta > Stictonetta naevosa. The sequence continues at coordinate 39,044,906 of CM021703.1, read as the reverse complement.
CATTTCCTGTAGGGACAGTAAGCTTCTGACATGTGAAGGCTGATTGTTGAAGTGCTCCAGAGACTCACCTTGAATGTAAATGTGAAGCTGGTACAACATATATTGTCTGTTTGAGATTTGAAGCTTGCATGAAACGCTTCTAAACCTTTCCTCAGAAGCTTAGACTGGCTACTTCTTGTCCTTGAATAAGAAATGAAATTTTATTGCTGCTTTGCAGTGTAATCCTGTTGAGTGGACAACAGCAGATGTGCTACTACGTGGTGGTTTCTTTGTTTAATTGGAGGCTAAACCTGCCAAGTCCTTTGGAAGGGAAGAGAAGGGGGGGGGAGTGGAAACAAACAAATATATATATATTTAAAACTTTTTTCAAATATGTGGTCCTGGCAAGTAATTGTTTGGTGTGACTGTCTGTGAAAAAAATAGGATATGGATATTCTTGTGTGTAGGCTTGAGTTAGAGTTCCAGAATAAATCATCTCTTTTTTTCCATCATGGTAATAACCTGCAGTCTGTTTTCAGTGCAGTATGATGGAGGACGAGTTTTTAATTTAATTAAGTTTTAAGTTACAGGAGAACCGTAGTAGTATTGATTCTTTTCTTAGGAGAGTCTTGAAGGATCTCTGCCATCTTTTTCTTCCCTTTTTTTTTTTTTTTTTAGGTTTTATTGCATCTGATATGACTTCCAGAAACTCTAGTACCCAGCTGTGGTTAATAACCCACTACCATGAAATGGGGTCTCTGTATGACTATCTGCAGCTCACTACCCTGGACACTGTCAGCTGCCTGCGAATAGTACTGTCCATAGCTAGTGGTCTTGCACATTTGCACATTGAGATATTTGGAACCCAGGGGAAGCCTGCCATTTCTCATCGGGACTTGAAGAGCAAAAATATCCTTGTCAAGAAAAATGGACAGTGCTGCATAGCAGACTTAGGTGAGTTCATTTCACTGCTAATATACTCTGTGTTCCTGCAGTAATGTAATTATAAATACATTAGATAACTCCAACCTGAAAAGCCTTGAAGTAACCTTAAAATAACCTTAAGATTTTCTGATGTTACCCTGCAGGATTGTAATAGCCGCTAGATGGCACTTACAACTTAGAGATGCTGCTCTGCTACCGCCACTACTGAAGAGGCTCAGTACAGTGTCTGAGTTCAGAAATAATTCCATTGGTTTTGACTTGTTCTTAGGGCTTTTGTTGCTGAATGCCATTCATAGATTTCTGCAGGTAGCAGCTGTTAGGGTTCACTTTGCTTTTGAAGTAAATGTCCTCCTGTTTGATGTCTAAGGATCATGCACTCACTGTTCCAACTCACTGTTCCTTAATGACATCCATTTAGCTAGAGCCTTTTCCCAGGTAATTCAGTGAGTCCAGAACTGAATTCCTCTTGACCATCTGGTTTTAGGCTTTTAGTGGGTAGGATGCTGAGAGAGATGCAAGAGTGTTCATACCAAGGGGGGGGATTGTCTGCTAAGACTTATTTTGTAAATGCAAGGGAGAAGATAGTGGTAGAATAATAGTACAGGGAAGTCACTGGCTAGATAGGAAGTGTATTAGTAAGTGGGATTTTTGATAATTCCAGTGCATAATTCCTGTGGGACATGAGGTGCACCCAGGAAATACATAAAAGCCACACACTTGGGCCACAGAGGGCTGGCCTATCTAAATTTGTGGAGGGAATAGTAAGTTAAAAAAATAAATAAAATGGAGCTATATGTTGAAAAATATAAAACCTCACAGACTGGCTTTTAAATAATTCACACTGAGAAGAGGCTAGAACATACTGGCATTGATTATCACCACACTAATCATGTGAAACCATAGAATAGCTTGGGTTGGAAGGGACCTTAAAGATCATCTACCTCCAACTCCCCTGCCATAGGCAGGGACGCCTCCCATTAGGTCAGCTTGGCCAAGGCCCCATCCAGCCTGGCCTTGAACACCTCCAGGGATGGGGCATCCACAGCTTCTCTGGGCAGCCTGCGCCAGTGTCTTGCTGCCCGTACAGTGAAGAATTTCCTCCTAATGTCTAGTCTAAATCTATTCTCTTTTAGTTCAAGACCCTTCCCCCTTGTCCTACCATTATCTACCCTAGTAAAGAGTCCTTCTCCATCTCTTTTAAAAGATCCCTTTAAGTACTGAAAGCTGGCAATGAGGTGTGCCCACAGCCTTCTCTTCTCCAGGCTGAACAGCCCCAGCTCTCTCAGCCTTTTTTCATAGGAGAGGTGCTCCAGCCCTCTGATCATCTTTGTAGCCCTCCTACTACATTTATCTAGAAGCCTCAGAAATACAAGATTTTCTGAGATAGCACAGCCATAAATGTTCCCTGTTTTAGTTTTTATGATTAAATATATATTTTTTTAAACTTGAAAACTTAATGTATGCTCTTGTGATGCAGTATTTACTTGTTACCTATGTGTAAGGAGAAGATTTATCAAAGGTTTTTCTTGCTTCTGGGATATATTCATGCCCTTTTTTCCTCTATAGCTTTGTTTTTTTTCTCCTTCTCTGGTGGTCTTCTCTTCTGTTTCAACAAGTGGGCTATTTAAGAAAAATGGTGCTTAAAGACTGATTAGAGCAGATAAAAACTCACTACAGCTGCCCAGAGCTAAGCTGGACTTGGTTCTGTCAGTAACCCCAGGTTCTGGATTTGCAATGCACCCACTAAGAATGTGTTGGTTTGGAAAACTGAGGAATAAAATTGCTTTGACATTGTTTGGAGTATGAGTTTTGTCTGCAGTTCAGATGCTCCCCTTCTGGAGCTTGGTGTTTGCTGCCATTCAGTCTTGGTCCTTCTGGCTGGCAGTAAATGCAAGAGCTTTGCTTGTCCTTCAGCAAGTGTGCTGGATGCTAGTATCTCAGACAGCACCCCAAGTATCCAGAGCTGCAGTTACAAAATTGTATGTTTCAGATATGTCCTAGCTAAACAGAAACTGTGATAAAGTCCAAGGATAGATGTCAACCTCACTTCAGTCTGTGACCACTGATAGACCTGGAAAAGTTCTGCCCTGTAGTTAAATCTGCTTGTAAAGCAGTTCATGTGTATGGTAACAGGTCTTAGTTAAGAAATGGCAGAATAAAGCTTGTATAAAACGAAAAATAAGCTCAACCCTCTTCTAACTCCCTCCTTCCACTCCACCCTTGCTTTCTCCCCTAGAGTCACGAACATCAGGTTGAAGCAAGCACTAGTATTGTATAGTATTTGTAAGGAGAGTGCAAAGAATGCTAACAAAATGCATTTGCTCAATTTCTGTTTCTGGAAGATATTACAGTATGCTAAAGGTGATTCTGTTGGCATCCTGAAAGCAATGTGTTTTAATACATATCCCTGACAATGTTTTCCCCCTAGAGATTTATTATCTTACAACAAGTGCTCCTTTGATTTAAATGTGCATTGACATCTCCTGAGGTGAAAGGAAAATGAAGCAGTGCAATATCTGCTTCCTAACTCTTGTAAGCAGCGTGGATGCCACCATGATGAGAACCTGATTACAACATGGTTGTCCCCTGACCTTATTGCAACACTTTCTTAGTTTGTAGCATACAGGATGCTGACTTGCATCCCTCAGCCCTAAACCTTTGACCTGTCAGTCTATTGGATCTGTTTTGCCCAATTTGGATGGAGCATTATGATTTTTAACAAGTTCTCCAGAGTCTTGACATGTTCAGAGTTTGCCAGGAACTCTTTATCTAACCTGTTTCCAGTGTGGAAGATCAAATATACATATGTATGTATAATAATAATAAGTACATATTGAGGATAAAATATATATATATATGTAAAGGGTATCTTTCTAGAAGTGCTATGAGCATTTTCTTAGCAACCTGAAATTACCTGAAGGGCATTTAAATTGCAGGAGAGAGTTTTCCAGATTGTGTTACTGTGAAATACAATCTGTATTGTAGATAGGTTAGTGCTTTGTGGGCCTGAAGTAAAAGCTTCTTAAGTTTCATCTAAAATAAAGTCATGTTAAATGTAAATAGTATATTTCCTTCTTACAAGAGTTGTTGAGGAAATCAGAGTCTGTTTCTTTCCTATTGCTTAGTTATGTCATGCACCTGTTGCTGTTCAATTTGCAGTGCTCTCTGTTTATCGTGGCAAGATGAGTACTTTGTGTGTTTCCAAATTTACAGTAATTTAGTCCCTCACATAATGTTCTTTGCTTAAATGTTTGGTAATTAGTAGAAACCAGGTAGAGTGGTTTTGACTGACTCATTTTAGATCACTTTGAGGATGTTTATTTTTCAAGCTACTACAAATGTGGTGGGTTTTATTTTTCAGCTTTATTTTTTTAACTTGCGTATATCCATCATGCAGTGTTTTTCTTCTTTTCCCCACAGTTTGGTTATAACCGCCTACCCAAAAGTTCTATAAATAAATTTGAATGCTGGGTAAAATTGTTTTCTTCTAAGTAACAGATGCCTGGCCTTCTGCATGTATGTGCCTGGAGCGCCGGTGACATCCAGTGGCTGCAAAACACTCAGTTCCTACAATAACATTTTACAACGGTGCAATAACATGCTTAATGGTAATCCCTTAGGAGATAATTGGTCTAAGTCTACGGACACAGTGGCTGTTTTTGACGGCAGGTTTGGAGCTGACCCAGTTGATCTTTGGATGGTTGGACTCTCAGTTCCTTCCTTTTAAGAAACTGTCTGATGTGTGTCACTGCTCACATTTGATTTTAACTGTGTAGTTTTGATGGGGATTTAACTGTTTCTTTCTGTTGCTCAGGCCTTGCGGTTATGCACTCCCAAAGCACGAATCAGTTGGATGTGGGGAACAATCCCCGTGTGGGTACCAAACGCTACATGGCTCCAGAAGTCTTGGACGAAACCATCCAGGCAGACTGCTTCGACTCTTACAAAAGGGTCGACATCTGGGCTTTTGGGCTGGTCCTCTGGGAAGTAGCTAGGCGCATGGTTAGCAATGGTAAGTATTAGGACTCCTGTCTTTTTTTTTTAAAATGTATTAAGCAAATAATTCACTGCAAAACATCTGCCACTGAAATACATAGAATGTACAGCAAAATACTGGACCTCCAAAATATTTACATTCCTGACATTTTGCTGCCTCTCTAGAATTTAAGTTGGTTACCACGATTAAGTATTGTCACCTCACTTCTTTTAAGGAAGAGAAGGAGGGTCCCTTGCTAAATCTGAAATAATGATGAGAAACAATTTGTCAAATAGTTGAGCTATTTTTAGACCCATGGAATCTCTGAACTTCTCTGTGTGCCATTAAACCATAGTGAATACTTGTAGGTGTCTATTTCCAATGACAATACCTATGGAACAGAGAAGGAAAACATGTAGAAAGTTAAGAAGTAAAGTGATCAGAATTCAGGGGTGCTCCTGATTTACCAAGTTAAACACTCACAAAGCAGGATTTAGTTGAAGTACAATTCTGCTTGAAAAAGTGGTCATGAAATTTCTGTTTTGTAATGCACGGTGTTGCATTATTTCATTGGCAAGGGAATCTGAATTGAAGAACCTTGAAGCTGGGTATCTGCTGGTGTGGTTTTTCTTGTCCTTGTCAGTGTAGCAGTCCTTTCTGATTTTTGTTCCTTGGGTTTTGTTCTCTGGGGACTCTGAAAATGTCCCTCAGTCACATGTGCAGATGCTAGCAGTGACAAGTTGTAACTGTAACATGTTTAAATCTGAGGAAATTCTGGATCTTCATATTTGTTTATTCTATTACTGCCATGTAAGCCAAAACTGGGAGTCCATAACTGACATCAGACAAAAAAAATGTGGTTCAGGAAAGATGGCTGGTTGGTTGTGTTACTGTGGTATGTCTGAAACCATACTGGTAGCTGGGACCCCACAGTGCAGATGTCCTGTGCCAGCTGGTCCAAGCATGAACCCCAATGAAGGAAGCATGGTCAGAATGGTAGGCAGTTTGTGGCTTCTTTTTGAGGGAACTATTGCAAGTAGGAATTTGAGGGAAGACTGTAGAGGAGAGAATTGAGGTTTCTTTGCAGATGTTCTCAGAAGGCACCTGCCAAGAGTTGAGGGGGACAGAGTAAGCATTTTTGCTGGGTATGAATGAGCACTGAGTGGATGGGGTAGGCTGCCATAAGCCAGGACAGTGAAGACTCGTGGTAGCTAAGGCAGAGTAACAAAGCCTGGCTCCAATGCCAGAGGGAGTTAAGTTACTCTCCTCGTGGTTTTTTTTGTGCATCGTCTCCCCTCTGCTTGCTGAAGCTAGTGGAAATCCTGTCCAGTTGGTGTTTCGTTGGTCTCCAGGGAGCATGTAGGTTCTCTAGTAACAAACACATACTGTTATTCTGTTATAATACAAGACTACTTCTAAATATGAACCTTTCATTTCATACATTACTTGTTGGTGGCTAAAATAATTTACGCATGAGTTTAAAAAAATAATAAAGTATTATTCCCTTGCCAAAGGTAGTTCTCAGTACAGCAGCCACCAAGCAGCTAGTTGTCTCCACCGTCACTGCAGTGAGACTCATTTTGAGAAGGCAGGCCCTTGCACGGTGGCACTTCTGAGAAGATCTGTGGACCTTCCAAGTTTGCCAGGAAGTTCCCTGGGGACTCGAGCTCTGTCCCAAGCACCTGTCTTCTCTAGGATATTTAAAAGGTGCTTAAACAAAGCTGACTTAGAGGTAGTAAAATGCAGCAGGTAGGCTCAGCAGGCTAATTGAAGCGTCCTTATAAGCCTTCAATAATTCTAAAGAGATCTAAAATGGATTCTCCTCTGAGATCAAAAGACCAGGTTAATCTGTGTGGCTGGACAGCTGTTTAGGGATTTAACTTGCAGGCTCCATAGCGTGCATCTCCTGGGTGTAACCTTGGGAGTGACACTAGGAGCAGAAGGGGACATCCACAGGCTTTCTGTCTGTGGCCAGAGCATAGCTTGTGATCCTGCCACCTTTCTTACTGCCCCATCAGAGGAGTTCCTTGAAGAGGGATGCAACAAGAGGAGGTACAAGAACATGTCAGCTGAATCACAAAGAGGGATGATGACCTCACGTTAAGGTGTATGTGGTTAATTGGAGAAAGGAGGAAAGTCCTGTGAATTCATGGTGTTAATTTTTCTGTACTCTGTTCATTGGCAAATGTATATCGTAGGCAGTTATAAAGTGTTGCTGATTGCATTTCCCAATATCTGGAAACCTCTGGGTTGCAGTTCATGTCAGTTGGAGTGCGTTGAGGATTTGAGCCATAACTTCATTGTTCTCAGGGCAGCTTTGCATTCTGTGCTTTGCCTGTTTCAGCAGTCTGTGGTCTACCAGCTGCCATGGTAGGACAGGGGCTGATTAATTCACCGTAATAGGTAGCGCTCCCTGCTACAAGGATGGAAACCAGTGCATGAGATGAGCGCGTGCACTGTGCTCCTCTGCTGTCTTCTGAGGGATGGTGTTCATAAGTGTGAGTGGTGGGGCCAGCAGTACTTAAGGGGTATGTGCTCCTAGGTAGGCACTGTGTAGCATATCTTCTGTTTGAACCTAGCAGTCTAATCATGACCAAACTTCATGTGTAAGGTTTTGATATGTTTGTTTTATTGCTAGCCTTAAATTTTGAGGAGCTCATCTGAAATCTGTTTCGCTACAGCGCTGTTTTGGAGGCTGATGAACCTTTTTGGAATATTAGATGTCTTATCTTTATTATTTTTTTGTATAGTGTGTGTATATGGTAGATAACACACAGGCTTACCTAGTTACCTCTCAAATGAAAATTTCATGAAAGGGCACATATTTAAATATTCCTTATATATATTGATACATATAGTGCTATTTAGTGAGGTCTAGATCGTGTTTACAGCTTAACAAAGATAGTATGAAACTCGGCATGGACTGCAGACCTACCAAAGAAGATAAATAAAGGCTTCAGTAATTTAATTCAGACTGAGCTCGGTGCTACCATGGAAGCACTTTTAACAGTAATATGGATACTTCATGACATTAGTCAGGTCAATAAAGTCTTAAGTTTAAGGCGACTGTGATACTAATTTAACCGTACTTGTTTCCAGTTGTTTTGTATTTCTAGCTGTTGCCAGAAGTAATTTCATTTCCTTGCACTGGTTTGAGATGAAGTAAACATTTTTCTCTCAAAAATCCGAATGGCTGGCTGTGTGGAAATCGTTACTTCATCAGGTGGTCATTCAGATAACCCTGTTTGATCTGTAATAAGACTTTGGCACTTGGAGTGAGCATGCTGAGGTCAAGGTAGCATGCTCGTGTGAACCAGGTGATAGCATGTGTTAGATAGGCAAGAGACAGTTGTAATTTGGGTATGCAATACATTTTTGCTGTTTATCCTATGGTGATGGATCCTTGCTGTCTATCATGTACTGAGTGGAAAGACGAAGTCTGTTCCCGTGAGTTACCCTGGTTTTGCATATCCATTCTTGGAGATTCTTAAATTGTTGTAATCTGACTAGTGAATCTGGTTTGTTTGTTTTGCTCTAATGATTGCAAGGTGACAGCGATTCTTAATACTTTTCTGTTGTGACTTGGTATAAGGAGGAAGAAAATGTGTTATTAAACTCCTCGACAACCAAGAGTCCTTGTATGTGTATTGTCTTTGTGCTTGAGTAGGGGCCCCTCGGCATTTCTCCCTCTACTCACAAGATTGATTGAAGCCCCACACATCTTACTCTATGAGCAGTGCTTGTTCTCTGCAGAGCGGTTGTCCGCTGCTGCTGAATATGTTCCTTCCCTAGTGTACAGTGCTGTGGCATCTTGGTTTACATGGCCTCTGACACTCGCACTTCAGTTCCTTGTGGACCTTCAGTGTCACTTCCAGTGCTGTGGCCTTGATGTTAATACCACAAACTGAAAGGTGGTTGCTGCTCAAAGCCACCACTGGTATGTTATCAGTGTTATATCTGCAAGGCTGTATCTGTTACTTAGGTATCTGTGTAGATCTTACATTGCTGCAGCAGTATATTCAAAAGTGCATAGCATAAGCTTTCATTAAAGCCACAAAGAATAAAGGTGGAAAAAATGCTGTTCTGAGTTCCAATTGATTTGAATAGCAAAATGACAGCTGCCTCAGGGAAAAATAAAACTCCACCCTATTGTCAATGACCAAAGTCATCTTGAAACTGTCCAGAAAATAGCAAGCTATAGGTCATGCTGAACAACTTTAAGGGTCTCTCTTGTAGTAAGAGGCTTGTTCTCTTTCCTCTGGAAGTGGGAAAGGGAAGCGTGTCACAGTTCAGAACGACAATTCTGTTAGGAGTAGTAGTGTGGGCTAGAGGTTATAGTGGCTTGCTGGCATAGCAGACAAACTGTTGCAGAGCCAACGGTGATCCCACAGGGTCTGTGACGTTTGGCTGTGGTAGATCAGAGTGCTTCAGAATTACTCTATTAGAGTAAAGGCTAGACCAAATTCAGTTCGTATGTGATATGTCTTATCTGAAGTAGCCATCTATATACTCTGCTGGAAAGACCACGTGAACATTGTTAATTAAAATAAAGCCAGACTTTCTCCTAGTGATAAAGGTAATCCATTCATGTCTTAATGGCCCTGGTATCACTTTCAGAGTTGTATGATATAGCTCTGAGGCTCTGCATTTGAATTGTGTTTAGAAAAAAAAAAAACACTACTACTTTTTCTGCCATTTCAGATGATACAGGTACACAAGAGCTTTTTTGTAGTTTCAAGTTCTTGTAATAAATTTTATTTTGTGTTCTGGGAGGAAGCAGGAGGAGTGTAAAAATAAGATTTCAGCCTTCTAGATGATGTTCAATTGAGAATTGCTTGAAAATGTAGGTGATGCTGCTTTATGCAGCATGTAGCATATGCAGTCTATCATGTATCCATATCAGAACACCATAAGGCAATCCCTGCAGTCTGTTAGTTGTTCATTCTGGTAGCTTGCTTGGGTAGCCAGATCTTTGAACTGACCTACAGTTCTCTACGTGAGTTGCAATTTGTTGAAGACCGATTCTCTTTTGACTAGTCTTTGCAGATGGGGTTGACTGATTTTTACAGACAATCTGTGGGATTTTGATCTTCATCTTCAACAGAACAAGAAAACTAAATCCCAACCACTGTAGCAAAGTTTCTATTGCTTTGAATATACTGAAGTAGAAAAAAGGTTCTCGGAAAATGTCCTGAATGTCTTGTGCATCTGATGATAGGACAGCTGCCACCTGATAAAAAGCAGCTCTAGCATTGTTCTGCCCATGTTCCTTCTGTACACAGGGAGCTTCATTCACTCAGTAGTTCTCTGAGCTGCTGGCCCAGATGTCTGTCTTTGAACACTAGTTTTTATATTGGCTTCCTAAGAAAGTTGAGTTCCCTGGATCATTTGTGAGTTTAATCCACTGATGAAACAGCAGTGCTGCACACATGCTTCAGGGAGTAGGCAAAAGGCTTCCTAGCCTGCCAGTTTTGTGTAACCTGGGTGATAAGCTGGGAGCTCACACATCAGCTTTTTGTTTCCTCACTTTTCAAAGCAGAATCTGCGAAAATGCATTCAGATACTGGTTGCCACAGACTTCCAGGTATTTGGTTTTGTGATGGTATGTTGTACCAATTACCCTAGGCGTTTTACTATATAATAACAAGAAATTGTAAGTGAATTGCCAGCATTTAGTGTCTGTAGATACTGGTGTCCTTTTTGGACTTTGTCATGAATCATAAAATAAGACAAAGTGTATGATAAGCCTTTTGAAAACAAACAAGCAATGCAGACCTGGAAACTTTTATACTTTGCTAGTAGAAATCTCAGTTTTCTAGTAGTTGCTAAACTTCTATGCATTATAAAAGGTGTCCTTCTGGCAAGTGAATTTATTTCTCATCACTTTAGCTCAAGCATCTGCAAAATGGATATGGTTTCTAATCTTCAGTATTATAGTATGTGCCAATTAACGTTTTGGGTAGGAAGAACTCTTCCTGTGGTAGTAAGTGCTATTCTGTTTTTTTTTTGGTGACAGTTTGATATGAGAGTGTTGATTTATTTTAAAAATATTTTTGTGCTTCTTGGGTGGTTAGGTCATGAGTGTGCTCTTTTCAGAGATGCTGTTTCATTGACAGTTAGTAAATAATGCCTCTCTTGTTTGTATCTCACTAGGTATTGTAGAAGACTATAAACCACCATTTTATGACCTGGTCCCAAACGATCCCAGTTTTGAAGACATGAGAAAAGTGGTCTGTGTAGATCAGCAAAGGCCGAACATTCCCAACAGGTGGTTCTCAGACCCTGTAAGTGGATATGCCTGTGTATGGTTTGCAGAAGATAGGAGCTGATCTTTCTTCTTCTGAACTGTAGTCATGCAAGCTATTTTCAGTTATACTTGAAATTGAAATGACCTCAATGCTATTTGCCAGGAGCGTTAGCTGTACGGATTTCAGAAGCATACATGTGCGGACCTTAGTGTTGGAAAAGGAAGAAAATGCAATGAGCAAAATTTTGATTGTTAAATCTGAGCTATTCACAGACTGGCCCTTCAGTAACATGAATTAATTGTTTTAAAGCTGCTCTCTCTATTTTGTTATTCACTCTCCAAGGAGGAAATTTCTGTAGGAAAGGTAGCCTGTGTAGGCCTTCCTGTGACTCATAAGCTTGCAGATTTACAACAGAATTTTGATCCCTCCTGCCTACAGGATAAGGGATTGTTCTTCTTGAAAGGCTTCTGCTGCAACTTATTTTTCTTCAACAGAATTAGTCTGGACTCCTCAGGTTGACCAGCTGTTGTGTTCTTTATTACTGAAGCTGTGGAGCTTGGTTTGAATCTGGCTAGGGCCTGCACTGCTGCTAAGTCTCATGTTAGAAGGTTTTGGTTGTAGAGCCATGACCACATCATGCCACATCAGCCAGCTCTGAATCCCAGCCATTTGAAGCTGCTCTGGATGTGATGAAGTCAGACAAAAATCTGTACTTTCTCTGGCTTTTCGTCATTAATCTTGTAGGAATCAGTTTCATTGAAAAGAGATTCTATAGTGTTTTTTCAAACAATTTTTTGGACTTTTTAAAGATGATGCTGGTTTGACACTGCAATCAACCCATTGTCTAGTTACTTTTCTTCTGTTACTGACCTAGTTTTCAACACTTGAAACCTCGTGTATTTCAAATACCCAAATAGCAGTAAGTTATCTGTAGACTCTGAAAATTAACTAATAATGAGGCAATAAGATCATATTGTGTTAGTGCTTAACAACCCAGTCTATTGCTTTTCTGACTTGTGATTTATATACTTACACGTGTCTTGTGTTTCTTATTCTTGTTCCAGACATTAACATCTCTTGCCAAGTTGATGAAAGAATGCTGGTATCAAAATCCATCAGCAAGACTAACAGCCCTGCGAATCAAAAAGACTTTGACCAAAATTGATAATTCCTTAGATAAACTGAAAGCTGACTGTTGACCACCTTCTCATGGTGCTCTCCTGACAGGAAGGCACTTGTCTGGTTCAGAAGTAGTCTGGCTAGACAGTTTATATAATTGGTCCCCATGTGGCTTCTTATAGAGGCAGAAGTTTCTACCAAGCCATCTGTTTGGGAGACATCAGAACCATATGGACTTTGCTCAGTGACTACAATGGGCATTTCACAAATGGTCAAGCTATAAAGACTCATGCTGGATGTACTGTTGCAAAGGTAGTGGCCTGAAGGAAGACAGAGAAATCCTAAGACAAGATCAGGGCATTAAATAATGGCTTTGAACAGCTACTTCCCCCCTAGGCCCCCCCCCCCCCCTTTTTTTTTAATTCTCCAAATCACTCCCAGGGTGAACACGTGGAAGTGGTAAATTTTAATCAGCAATATTGCCTGTGCTTCTCTTCTTTATTGCACTAGGAATTCTTTGCATTCCTTACTTGCACTGTCACTGTTAATTTTAATGACATGACTTGCCAAAAATATGATTGGCTGTATACTACATTGATCTATGCCTGAATAATAGGAAATGAATTTGGTAAACTGAAAATGTAACTGTCAGATTTTAGCTGCGTTTTACATGTGTACTGATGTTTACAATAATGCTGAACATTAGGAATTTCTCGTTTATACAAAACTTGCAAATTATTTATTACTAGTGCACTTGCCAGTTTTTTAAACTGTAAAATAAGTGCATAAAGTTAAAGCTTATTTTTATGTGGCCTCTTTCATGATTTCTTACACAAATGTTTTTGTAACACTATAACCTGAAACATAATTGTTTTCTGTATTATCATATTACAACTCAATAGTCACATTTTAAGTGCTTCACATTTGTAGGTGTGTGGTCTGTAACAATTTTCAGTTCAAATATGGAACATATATATAGCTGTTACCCACATGACAATGTGTCTAGTATCTTACTGATCTAGAAGAGGAAAGCAGTGGAGGAATTAACTAGAATTTTAGGTCATGAATGCTGTGGGGAGAATGCATTTTATTTCTTCTAAGCTATATAATATGCATTTAAACTCTGCCAGAAAAAAATAACTATTTTGTTTTAATCTACTTTTTCTATTTAGTAGTTATTTGTATAAATTAAATAGAATGTTTTCAAGTCAAACAAAAGAGTGTTTTTAGTTCTGTTAGTAACAAATGTATACTAATGCAGCAATGGGTATTTCCAGTCACTTGCTCCCAGGTACATAGAGTTGGTTCAGGTCAACACCAGATTTAAAACCAAGGTACTGAGGCTTGTTAACTGTTGTTTGTCGGGGTGTGTTTTTTCCTGTGCTGAACTGGATCCCAAAGTAGTACAGCACAGAAATGGTGTACTTTTTGGATATGGCATCAACTGTGTCCATGCAAACCTCCTAAAGCATGTCTTGCAGCAGGGGGTGTGTTGGCCCTTAATCTTATGGGGAAGAATTCAGCTTTGTACCTGGAAAACTGTGTTCTCTACCTGTACCTCTTGATATTTTCATATCATTTGTTACTCCAAATGGAAGAGTAACTAGGGAGTGACAGTGTCTTTTTATCTTCTTTGAAAAATACTCCTTTACTTGTTAGCTTGAAATCTTCCAGGTAATCCAAGAAACTAAAAAGTAACAAGCCATTAAGCCATGTTTCATCTCTGCATTCAAAATTTTCTTTAAGGTTCCCTTCTTGGCTTTATGCCTGCCAGATTCTGCTCTCTTGTTTCCTCTAATTTCTCCTTCTCAGTCCCAGTCTTCCTTGTCTTTCTGTGACCAAGTGGCATGCCTTTTTAAAGCTACATTTCTACCAGGGTAGAAATAGCAGCCTAGTTTGCAGATAGGCACTTCATGGGTTTAAGAGACTGTGTAGTATAGCTCTGCAAAACAAACAGAATTTATACCAGTGGGTAGGTCTCTTAATAATACTTCATGAGAATCTGACAAGATCTAGTGCTGCCAAAAAAAATATATATTTTGTTTTTCAACAGGAGGTCAAAGGCTCTGTTGCCTGAATGCATTCTGGTTTGCTTTGAATTGCTTTGGATTGGATGTGCACACTGGGCTGACTGTTAAACAGCTGCAGCCTGGGAAGGAGAGTATTTCAGAAATCAGTCAAATGAATCAGTCTCTTGGATTGAAGGTGTTACGGGAGTGGAAGTACTAGTGAATGTGGCAACTACAAAATCAGTAGCTAAGTTAGCGATAATCTTCTGATACAGATTATTGCCTGAGGTTCCTTGGTTCTGGCTGCCTGGTGCACACGTGTATGTGTTTCTTCCAAATACATGTGTGACAGAAGAGGCGCTGGTACGTAAACCAAACAGGATGTGAGGCAGCCTGTTTGCAGAGGTCCCTGACTGCCGCAATGCGCAGATGAGGACAGCCAGGGACCTCTGGAAGTGGAGGTGAGAGGGAGGTAGCTGTATGGACAGACAGGGGCGAAGCCTGAGGCAAAGTTCAGTGCACAATGTGAGTTTAAAATGGGTTTGCTAGGCTTTTTTACTTTGAGTTTTCACCTCTCTCAGCGTTTACTACTAGAAATATTGGAGCAGAGAGACAATCTGTCACATTGATTGAACAGTACTGACAGTGTCGGCTGAATTTGTTGTGCCTTTCTCAAACAGTAAAATATCAAATCGCAGCACCTTACAGATATTAGGAAAGATTGTTACATCAAATACTCAATCTTCGTGCTGCAGCATTTTCTGAAAAGTACTGTGTATGTAGAAGAATGACTTGAGTTCAGTCTGACACAGCTCCACATACATCTTATTCTGCTGTTTCTGGCGGTGTGGATGTTCTGACTGTGGCGCTGGGCGCCAGTCCTGTCATCTCTGTTGGATCCAGCTGGAATCCTGTGAGCTGCCAGGCCTGCTGGAAGGAACACATAGCTTTCCAAGGGGATCTTCCAGGACAGGGCTCTGGAAACCACTGTCTTCTGCTGAGTTTGGATACAGACTTGATTGAGGAACTTCAGCATAAGTTAGAACTCCAGTCTCATCATTTGCTGTCCATAAAGCAGAGATAACCAGCTAAAGGAAGAACACAAACCTTGGCAGAACCTCAGCAGTTCAGTGCTGGACGTTGTGTCCTAGAGCAGATCACTTTAATCGGTGGTGCTGCTGGTAGCTTCCTTTTAGCAGGTCAGGATGTCCAGGGGTTCTTTTAAACAAAATCCGTGTTCATGCCCTGCAAATGAACTACTTTTGGTCTAGGCTTTGACTGAACAATTGACAATGTTAACTATTTTTTTAATTAGGTGAACATTCAAATTTACAACAACAACAACAAAAAACCACCTCTGAGTGGGGAAAAAATATCATAGGAATTAATTTGTTAGTGTTAGCAACAAGTCATTCAGTGTTGGGCTTCTCTAACGTCCAGCTGCTGGCTGTGCCACAGTCTATGCTTTCAAAACAGCAGAAATAGCAAAGTGTTCTGAATATTCATCTTGGGAACTGGGGGGTGGTGCGCCCAGGATCAGAGAAGGAGAAACTTGGTGGTAGTGAGGGATTATCTTTGGTCTCACTTTCAAGGGCTTGTTTGAATAGTAACAGGAGAAAACTTGCTGCTTTCCCCTGAAGGTGTCATGGCTTGGGCAAGGGGGAAAGAAACTCACTTCAGAGTTTCCAAGTGAGGCAGAGGAAGACAACCACCCTCCACCCCCCATGGTATTTTTCCTGTATGTTTATTAATGGCTGTTCCTCTAGTCCTCTCATAAAATCTAATCTTCTAAAGAGATTTGGAATGCTTATATATAATCTGCTGCTCTCAGGGCGTTGCAGTATTTATTGCTATGGAGATGGCACAAGCCGTTCTGTCGTAGATGTAGAATTATTCATGTGGCTGGCAAATTTGCACTGAACACTGCCAGCACGGACCTGGGGTGTTGTCATTCAAATGGGGCCAGGCTGAATGTCAGAGCTCCAGTAAGAGAAGTAAATGGATGTAAAAATAAAAAGCATCGAGGCATCGGCACATGGGTAGCCCTGATGGTTATATGGGAGAGGCTAGGCAAAAAAAGAGGTACTCTAAGAAAAAAGCAACTTCCCAAAACCTAGTTTTCCTTTTTCACATGCAGTAGATTTGCTTATTGCTGGTTAGGGTTATGTTGCACTTTGACAAATGCGTATCAGGATGGCTGCCTAAAAAAGCCTGTGGTCAGAGGCTTGTGTGCTGGGAATATGTGACTGAAGTCTTCCTCTCAATTGTTTGTAACTTTTCTTATGGGCCTTCCGTGCTGAAAGCTTCCATGAAAATCCCTCTCAAGCCTTCCAGACTTCTTATTTACCTGGATTAAACTGTTCTGATGGAGAAAAGGAGGAATTCTCTTCCCTGTGGGGAGAAATGTTTGCTGAGCAAAAAGATCAGCCTTGGCACAGTTGTTGGCATTGGAGAAGGGAAACAAAGATGTTACAGGTGCTGTTTATTTGTATAGAGAAAATTTAAATCTTTCTCAAACACACAATACTTCCATATTTTAAAGCCAAGATTTGTGTGGAAAAAGTAAGCATTTTATCAAATGTAGAGTTAATTATGTACTGTGACAGATGCTCTCACCTGGGAATAATGCATTCACTTTATTCCCAGTTGGAAGAAAAAAACATTCTTAGTGTTTGAACCGAGAAACCATGCCAGGACACGCCAAAGAATGCCAGGGAAAGCTAACGGCAGCCGTACACAGCTCACGTCCATCTGGGCCCATCGTGATGGAAGAGAAGGCTGCAAGAGGCACCGCTAGCGCCGGAGCTGGGACCTTGTCTGCAGAGTGCAGTTCCTCGCTGGTTGTGGACTTGTGTCACTACCTCCAGAGCCTGTGTGGTGGAAAGTGAAGCCATGTGAAACTTCCTTCACAGAAGGAAACCGCAAAAGGGATCTTCTAAGAGGCATGGGACATCTGCTCGCTGGGTCAAACCAGTTCTGTACGAGTCAGACGCCTTAGTGGTCCAGGAACGTGATCCGCTTGGGGATGGTGTCTGCCGCGATACACCAAAGTGCCTGCCAGCTATCTGACTTGAGAGACTTGTATAAATAAATATGTTTGTACGCCTTCTCACCGCAGTCACTGCTGCGTGCGCTGCTCCACGCGTGGTGGCGTTTGTCCAAGCACGCTGGAACCAAGGAGCCTTGCAGAGCAGCGCTGGTACGCGAACCCGCGGCCTGGGTCAGCGTAGCTCCTCGGGACTCTATTTATACCTACAGCTCTAATAAATACCTTTGCTTGTTCTCGACTAAATAGTTACCATCTTCTTATGCTCAGGGCTTGGTAGACAATGCTGTGCAGCCTTTGTGTGTTCTCCCTGACCTGGGGCAAGGCAGGGTGAGCACGGAGGCCGCTGGCAGAGGAATTCTCTCCCTTGGAGCCTCTGCCTTGCCTTCCTGGAGGGAGGGCGGTGGTCTGGCAGTGTGGTTTCAACACGTGTCGAAGCAAGATGAGGGTTTTATACCAGGGTTTATAATGTGAAGTGTGTGAGTGATGAAGCAGCTGCTTTCTATGTCTAAATGGTGCTAAAATGTCCCACGAGGCTCCCTCATCCTCCTCATCAAAAAGACACCAACTTGGGTTAATACGAACTCTTTGATAGATTCAAAGGCTATTTTTAACAGGATTTCAAAGCTGCAAAAAGCAGCATTGGGGGTGGATGGGGGGGTAGGGGGTGTAAAAGCAGGTAGCAGCAACCAGCTGCTGCCTGCTGGTTTGGGATCGCTGCTGTTCCAGCTGAGCATGCGCTCTTCTGTACACGTTTACTGACGGACAGGTACCTGGCAATACCTTTAAGTTACGGGCTTGTTGGTTGTACACATCCTCACCTAGAGGAATGCACAAGCTCAGTGAGTCACAGGTAAGAATATGCCTTACTGGTCAGAGCAATGGTCTGTCCAAACCAGTAGCCCAAGCAGAGAAGGAGGTGTGACGGAGTGCACACGTGTGCCTGGTGCCTGCACTCTATGCCCTTGTTCGTTTCCAGCATCCCTAACTGTTGTGCTAGGGATAGGTAGTCTAAGTCACACTCCTGCCTTGCCTTCTAAATACCCATTTAATATCTGTTCACGGACCTGCTGCCCATGCATTTCTCTAACTCCTCTGTGAATTTGCTGATCCCATCTGCTTCTACAGCCTCCTGAGGTCTCACAGCTGCTGTGTGACACAGTGCTACTGCGACCAGCAAGGGGGTTGAAAACAGTACATTCTGGCTGTAATCGTGCAAGATACTTAATCTTTCTGCATGAGGTAGATACTCTGTCCTCTGGATATTTTGGATGCTTTTCTCTCAGATGTATGGTTTGGATTTTGATTTTTGGGTGCTCCCGTGCAGAGCCAGGAGCTGGGCTCGGTGGTGGTTGCGGGTCCCTTCCAACTCGGGGTGTTCTGTGATTCTCTGTGCTCTTCTCTAGCACCACTAAGTTCTTGCAGACAGAGACCAGAACTGCAGACATGCATGCGTCATGTGAAGTCACCAAGGCTATACCCTGGTAAAACAACACAGTTTTGCTAGTGGTGCCATTTGAGGTGGTGACCAACATTTTGCTGGCATTTTTGGCTGCTGCAGCACAGTGAGCAAAGGATTTTGGAGAAAAGACAATGATGGCACGGGGATCTTGCTTCCTGAGCTGTGACTGCCAGCTGTGTTCAGCATCACGTAAGCAAGCATGGTTCATGTTTTCTTCAGAGATGCATTTGCCACTCATCTTCTCCTGGTCACTGGCGAAGCTGAACAAGCCAGTCCCAGCCATGACCACAGGGACCCTGCTGCAGCTTCTCCTCCACTCTTTTAAGAACATGGGAGTGCTGTGTCTGCTGGCTGCCCGTTGTTCGCTTGCTTTCCCCTTCGCAGGCGCTGCAGCTGGGCAGCAAGGCTGGGTTTTCCTTCGTGGAGCCGTGCTGTTTTACTGCCTCATGGAGGCTTGGCAGGCCCGGAGGTAAAACTGGTGCTTTTGGTGTCCTGGGCGTTTGGGGGCCTGGTGGCAAAGACAGAGTTTCCCATTGCTATTCTTGTAAAACTTCTTTCCTAGAAATAATATTTTAGTGTGTTTTCCTGAGCCACTGCTACCTCTGTCAGAGGAGTTCGCGTTATCCCATACTAACTGTAACTCACGTGAGCTGGTGTCACGCTGGCTGCTGTCAGCTTAACAGCTGTTTTGTGTGCTGGTGATTTTACCTAGCTCAGTTCAATGCACGCCATACACATGCCAGGCACCAGGAAAATGTTAAAATGGTCTTGGAACAGTATGGGAATTCTTTGGCTTGTTTTTCCAGTTGCCATGATTAACTGTGTAGTATTTTTGCAAAAATATATCATTCTTATGGCAATTTTGGAAGGTTTCATCAGATTACTGGATGAACGGAGTGGGAGACAAATACACAACCGGACTGCTCTGTAGTTAGGACATGGACCTGGGATGTAGAGGGCTAAGGTAAGTGGTACTACTGACCTGCTGGCTCTTGTCTATGCATTTTATTCTGTTTTGCTTGCACAAAATTTCAATAGGTCTTAGTTTGCTCCTGATGTGGAACAAAACAAATTACAAAACAAAATTCTTGTTTTCCAGCCAACCCTAGAAGTACTTCCAGTTGGCAGATGTTTTTATGGTGTTACCCGTTTCCAAAGACTCTTAAATCCCTAGGATATGCTATTTCTGTCCTACTATGAACCATGCCATGCAAACATCTAACTGGGGAGCACATTTGCCTCAAAGTGGTTTTTTGTTGTTTTTATTCTCCATGCCTTGTTTTTGTTTCCCCCTTTTTTTTTTTTTTTTCTCTCTACTGGCATTTGGTGTGTCAAAGGCCTGACAAAGACTGGAGACAAAGGGTGAAAGATCAGCAGTCCCAGACCCGAACCTGCAAACCACCGAAAGCTCTAGAAACGCCGCGAGATGTGGGTCACTGGCTCTCCTCCTGCCTTGGCCCTCAGATGAGCTTGTTGGTAGGTCCTGAAGTGCTGGGCAGCTTCAGCCAGAGGCCCGCACATGCAGATTTCTGCCTCAGCTCAGCCGTCGTGGAGGAGCCGCCGCCTGTGTCTGCGCTGGCGGCAGCAGGGGACGGAGGGCGCTTGCTGCTTCTCATTTCCACTTCTGTGCGCATAGATACAAGCTGAGAGCTCCAATTTTAAACTGCACGATTTAACAAATTAAATTCAAGTTACTGTATTTTCTGTGTTTATTGTATCTCAGACAAGTTACCAAATTTATGGCTGTGGAGTAAAGCAGTTCTGGTAATCTTTGGAAAA
Organism: Stictonetta naevosa; assembly: GCA_011074415.1. Taxonomy (NCBI): domain Eukaryota; kingdom Metazoa; phylum Chordata; class Aves; order Anseriformes; family Anatidae; genus Stictonetta; species Stictonetta naevosa. The sequence goes on along the minus strand of CM021703.1, from coordinate 39,024,343 downwards.
CAAAAAAAGGCCAATGTTCAGAGCATGAACTTTGTAAAAAGGCATTTATGTGTACTGCTGCTGTTTCAGCAATGGACTTTATTGTGTATTGTGCTAACCCTAGGTGCTTCCTAAACTGTGGGTGAGGTTAAGTGCTGGAGGCAAACGAAAATGGAGGACTGAGCGGATAGAAGGTTGAAAGAATACCAACGAGTTTGGGGTTGGCTCTTCTTAAAATTCAGTTTCAAAACAGTTCTGCAATGTAAGCAGCTTGTGATTTTGTATCAGTAATGGTTATAGTGATTCTAATACATTTATTTCCATGAAGCCAATTGAAATAAGAGTTCAAAACCCAATGGACAATTTGAAACGCGTTGTTCCAAATCATTTAGGCGTCCTATACTACAAAATATAATAGTGTATTAAGTACCCAGACAATTAATTTTGGTAGCCTACAGAGAAAAAAAAAGTCTGAAATTTTTTTGAAGACACACAGCATTATCAGGATCAGATCTGAAGGGGGCCTTATCTAAAACAGATAAAATCAACAGCATTGCCATGTGAGGTATGAAAAATCTAGGCAGAGAACTTTGCCTAATTAGTACTATAGAACAATATTATTACTAATTTGGTATACTACTTCTATTTCGTAAATACAAATATAAACTAGGCAAAAAGTGAGAAACTTGTCAGATAATTAATACACTGCCACTATCCATGTTCTAAATGATATGGACTGGTTTTTTTTGTTTGTTTTTGTCAGCAAGCCTTAGAATTTCTGTTTTCTAATAGATATGTATTCAGTCCCAAATAAAATACTCCAGCCTTCTCACACAAGTATCTATGACACTGCTTTTCATAAACAAGTCTTCAGTTGTTTGAATTATTTAGTCTATCAGTCCATCACCCTGCTAGTATTCTCTAGAGCTTATTTATATAGTGTCACTATGTTTAGAGAGGACTCTTCCATCCCGACGTTCTCTTAAATACCATGTCTATCAGATGACCAGGACTTCTGTCCCAGAAAACATACCTTACTTGTAGCCAAAAGTATGTTTTCTGATTATTAAATGTCTGGCATCTTCTCCTGAGCTCACCAAACCTCTTTTAGAAGGAAGCTGTCTGTGCTCAAGTCCCTAAACACTGACCTGAATGCATCCAGGCTCTGACAGTGTGGTCAGTGCTGAAGGCTTTGAAATCCCTTGGGACAAGTTCTGCTAATAAACAGGTACATCATAAACAGGTACATCAATTAGTTCATGGCACTCCTCCACTCTCAATGTGCATGTAATGAACAAAGCCACTATTTTTAAAACTGTATGTACAACTTGTGTAAAATAACACATAATATAGGTGGGGTTTGGATAGATGCAATATATTCTCCTACTTGTTCAGACAGTGGGGTGCTACATTCAGATGATGAAATTCTCTTCAATATGGCTGGAAATTTTGCTATGCATTTTAATGGAACTAGGTTTTAAGTGTATATTTCACTGAAACTTTCTTGCCTTAATGCATCATCCATCATCTATCATAATTTCACCCCCCCACAAAAACAAAACAAAACAAAAAAAAAAAAAACCACCAAAAACTGGTTTGCATCTATAAATTTATCTACTTTTTTCCCCATGTAATTTCTCTCAGCAGTGTATTAAAAATAACTTACCGCCTCTTGTGCAGGGTTCTGTGCCATTGATTTTATAGATGTTGTCTTGGAACAAAGTTGGTATCATGGCAGAAAATACAATTTCAAGTGAACAATTCTCTCTAGCAAAAATTTATTCTCCTTGCATCCTTGATTGTAGTTAGAAATAACACCCACGGTATGCACACTGGAGCATTTTGAAGGGAAATGCAGCATTCCTTTAACTCCCAGCAAGTTCTGAGCAAGGAGAAGTTCTTTTTTCAGGGTGAATGGTGGTGGTGGGGAGCCCAGGGAAGGACCTTCTCTTTAAACAGGTCCACCCCCAACCCCAATCTCCCAAAAAAAATGCTGCACAGCAGTGCGTGGGAATGCTGTCACTTGATGTATTTCAGACCTTCAAGGTGCATGTGTGGCATGTTTGGGTTATTAATGTATCTTAAAAAAAAAAAAATCCAACAAAACCCAATCTCCTTGTATGCCAGAAAGTTCTAATTTTACTGCAAGTGGGACTTCTCATGTAAGTACTTCCTTTTCAAAATTAATTTGATTCTGCTTGTCTGCTGCTGCTCCTGATGCAAATCTGCACAACCAGTTCTCATCAAGTCATGAAAATAAAAATGTTCTGACATGGCGTATATTCAGGTGAGAGAGAATTTTCTGTGAATCTCCTCACCCCCAAAAAATAATATTGAACCAGTGTTAGGAGATTAACTGATTGCTGGAGGAGGGGGAAAAAAAAGAGAGAGAGAGCTTTCTTAGGAAATGGTGGTGCTGGAGGTGCTATGATTTCAGTTTATCTTCTTCAGTTTTGGTCAAGCTTGTGGTGTTTCCTCCTCCCTTAAGTATCTGGGAGGACAGGGCTATCCTGGGTTAGGGACAGGGCTTCTGAAATTAAAAGAACTGTGTAGTTATGTGTAGTTAGCTTTTCCTTGAGCTCTGCTGCTTTCTGGTTGTTCAATTTCATCGTCATCAACTACTGGTCCTGTGGCAAAATAACTAATATGTGGTCCATATTAGTGTGATTTTTCTCTTTTTTTTTTTTTTTTTTTTTTTTTCTGTTGCAAGGTGCAAATAATCCCATGGGATTTCCATGTAGGTTACTGTCTTTGAATGGAAGGAGTACAAGGATACAAATTTGGAAGTTCTTTGCAAACAAAGAAAAGAGAACTGGATTTTGAACTGGAGCTAGAAAATGACAGCATCGCTTGTGTCCTGTCCCCTGACTCCCTGGGTTCTTGACCAAACCTGAGAGATCCATCTTCTACGCTCGAAGAAGGTACTCTATCAGAATGCAGAAAGCTAATATTCCTGGTAAGCATTAATTTTAAATCTGCCTATCAGGTCCTCAGTCCTTTCCTTGCCTCAGTTTGTCATATATTCAATCTTGGTGAAGAATAAGGAAAGCACCAAGAACATTCTGGCTTTGAAGCTGAATTCTTAGTTTTATAATAGATGGTCACATGTGATATAGCGTTAGTCATGCAGTGTCTCAACAGTAATAAGCTATGCAACCACGCTTTTGTTGGTATTCAGAGAACAATCTTTGTAGTCTTTGTGCACCATCTCGGTCTGATGCTCTTGGTTAGATCTGATCCAAACAAGTAGTAGTTACTGATAGATGACATTATTGGATTTATAAAGGAGAAGTTGTGTAGAATCTGGCAATTGAATAACGTACCAAACCCTGAAACTTTCATCATACTCTTATCTCAGTGACTGAGTGCAATAACCAGACGTGTTGACTGGTTGCACATAACTTATTTATGTAAATGTGTTCTGTATGTGTTTCTAGGGTGCTTATTGTTTCCTTGAAAACCTTCTAGAGAACTCTTCATTTTTTGGAAGGAGTGGGGATTTGATTAGGCACCTCTAGAAACATATTAATGGTAGGTGTCACTTCCTGGACTAGATCTCCTTAACTACAAGATGCCTCTTGGTGTCAACAGGTAAAGATAAACTCCTGGTCCTAGGTGATTAGGGGTGGTGGGGAAAGGAGGAATCTCAACGAAGGGATTAAGGTTGCTACAATACATAATTAAAATAGACTTACTGTGGGATACTTTAAATATTTTAATGTTTATCTATTTTGGATTCTCAAAAAAATGTAGTTATGATAGCAGGTGTGAGAGGGAAATCAGATATTTAAAAAACAAAGAACAAAAAACCTAAAGCCAGAATGTGGGCCAAAATAATACTAGAAAAACTCAGCATCTGTGCTGTTGAAGGAATAATGTAGACACTGCTAAAAAAAAAAAAAAAAAGTGTTTTTTGTGTTTGGGGGGGAGGCAGGAACAGAAAATGGGATATTTTCATGAACTTTAAAATTAAAGCTATGGTTCTACATTATTCTATTTAAATTACTTTAGATTTGATAGCCACTTCATATTTGTGTGATGAAAATGCAAGGGTTAACAAAACAAAATCTCTGACAGCAGAAGTATACCCAATTCAAATTTCTGTAATTTGTTGTTCACGGTACATACAAGACAAGTGTTTTCAGCTATTTATAACCTCTGCTCCCATTGACTTCAATGCAAGGTCAGGCACTTTGCCTTTCTGAAAATCAAGCTGAAAAATATTAACGTTCACAAATTTCACGTAATAAAAAACATGGTGCACTAAGGACAAACTAATTAGGACAAATGGAGTCTGATTTCAGCATGGCTGATTAGAACATGATGCATGGTTCTTCCATTGTGTGCTGCAATTAAGAGAAATTAAAGCAAGCAAACCAGACTTAAACGCAGAAGAACAACAAGAACAACAGCAACAAAAGAGGAGAGAGCAGTGCTAATTGGGAGCTGACGATTAACGTTGGCGGCCCCCACGAACGGAGCATGTGCCTCCACGCGGGGCAGCAGGCGGCCCCGGGCGAGGGGTCCCGGGGGGCACCGCGCGTCCCTGGGCTCCGCGCACGGATGTCGTTCCACACATCCACACCAGAGTCAGCGAGTGCTCACCAGCTCCCTGCTCCCAGGGGACAACCGCAATAAGTATTTTATTGCTTTGACATCCACGTCTGCATTCTGGTTTTAATTAGACCTTGGCATATGTTTTCTAATTGCTTTCTATATATAAGGCAGTACGGCATGTAGTATGGTGCTGTGTGGCATTTCAGGCTGATATTACACACCTGTAATTTTTCAGTCAAGATGTTGGACTTGGTTTTACCAAGTTGTTGTAATTGCCATTGCATTTAACTGATGATGGGGTCCATGGAAGTCCCAAATACCTTACCTGGATATAACTGGATGACAATTACAAAAATAATAATAGAAAAAGAACAGCAGCTACTTTTTGTCTTATCCAATGGTTCTGCAATTCAGCTATGTAATTCTAGGCTATTTGGCTTTCACTTTTTCTGTATCTTAAGTTCTCTGTTAGAGGTTAATTCATTTTCTTTCTAAAAGTATTTAGTCAAGTGATATTTGCTTGTGCTAGTAATCACAAAGAAGCACTGCAATCAAATAACATTAATTTGAGCACATTAGTTCAGATAAGAACATGATAAAATAAAGGGAACAAACCCACAGCACTGAAGCAAACAAATACATTGAGTTTGCTTCACTGGATCCGAAGTCAGGCTGTCTGACCTGACAGCCCGTGTCCTTCAGGTCAATGCGTTTGGCAAGGGGCAGTGTTCACAGGGGAGGGAAGGGGTTAGGGAAGGGAAGGGCAGACATCCCTGCAGCTGAAGGCATGGGGGGACAAAGGGATGTTCTGCGGCAGCATTACCTGATAACCCAGGTCATTTCCCCGTGGTCTGTCTCAATACAAGTGTAGCTGGTGCGGAAGGCAGTCATGCTCCTCTTGCTGTGCATGTTGCACTGTTCTCTTCCTTTTCCTCCCTCCAGAAAGCACCAGGGTCTTGCTGAAAGGCCTGTAACTGCCTCCAGAAGCTGTTCAGTGGCGCTGGATGGAAGTGGCTGAGCTGGCAGGTCGGAGGGAGGCACAGGGAAGTGGGAGCTTGGAGGAGAAATGCAGGGAGTTAGGAGCCAGGAAGGGCCTTTCTGCTTATGGCTGGTGTTGTTGCCCTGAACAAGTACTTAAAGAAAGTACAGGAATAAAATCAATGCATTGAGACTTTGTTTTCCTTCTGGGGATTTAATTTCATCGTGGAACCTCTTCCAGCTCAGTTGAAAAAATCAGGTAGGACAAGGTAGGCTGCAACAGGCCAATGTGGCAATGCCACTAACTTCAGCATTCAAAAACTGGGAAAGGAAAGAAGTTGTAAGCATCTTAACAGCATGACTAATGAATTGATTGGTTAAGGAAGTAAAATACCACTGTATTTGTTTTACTTGATGAACTTCTGAAACTGATTGAGAGAGGGAACTGAGGCTGGGGGAAAGTAAAACAAAGTAAGTGGCTGCAAGTGCTGTTTGGGTGCTCGAGTTCACTTCAGTTTCATTTTTTAAAATGAATTGTAAGCAGTTTGAGTTTTGTGCTGTTGATACACTAATTTATGTTGTGTTCAAAAGGCTTAATAGAGATGTCATTATTATAACATCTATAATAATAGTAGTAAAAATGTACTACAGGGAAAGTGGTGCTTAACTGGCAACACTCGCAGTCCGGAGCTGCGTGTAGCAGCAGTGCATGGGCAAGGGGGCTCCTGCTAGTGTCTTCCCCTTAAAACAGCTCCAGGCACACGGGCCGTGTACAGTGCCTAAAGACAAGCCAGACTGTGTAGTCTGCTCCTTTTGCCTTTTTAGAACGTACTCGATTATAGCTGAAATGTAATTGGCTTATGATGATACCCCTAAGTACTTTTTTGAAAGCCCACAGGGCTCTGTGGTGTGGTGGAGAGCTTTGGGGGCTGCAAGGATTTTTTTTTTTTTTGAGGGCCCCGATGTGGAGGAGGTAAGGGAGCAGTGGAGAAATGCTGGCAACGGTTCAGAAGTTGGAGAACACAAGTGGACGTGGAAAAGCCGCCGCAGCCTGACGAGGTCTGCGGGAAGGCGCTGCGCCTCCAAGGCGCGGGGGGAGCCGTGCGGGGAGATGGATGGAGCGGTTCGGGGGAAAAGGAGCGGTGCGGGGGCTGCTGCCCGCAGCGCCGAGCCCCGCAGGGCTCCGTGGGCGGGGGCGGGCGGGAGGAGCGAGGCCGGTCCGGTGCGGCCCCTCCCCGCCCAGCCCCGCTATAGCTGCCCGGCGGGCGGCGGAGGCGGGGACCCGGCGGGGCCGGAGCCCGGCTGCAGGCTGCCTCCCGCTCCCTCCTGCTCCCGATCCCGCTCCCGCTCCCGGACCCGCTCCCGGCTCGGATGCGCGGCGATGCGGCGGGCGCCGAGCTCCGCGCTGCGGGCACTGCCGCTGCTGGGCGCCGCCGTGTCGCTGTGCGCAGGTAGGGGCCGGGGCTGGGGGCGGTGGCGGAGCCGCAGCGGGCGCGGACGGGCGGGGATGCGCGGCCCGGGGGGCTCCACTGTGCCCCGGGGCCCCCCAGCCGGCCCTGCCTCCGTCCCGGTGCCCTCCCAGCTGTGCCGTGCCCGGCCGGGGTCAGCGCTGTTCCTCGGGAGGTTAAGGAGCTTAATGCATTTAATTATGATCAACGTGCGCGCGCGAGAAAATAGGTCAGTTGGGATTTATGGGGAATGACCGGCCCCGAGTGGGCTCCAGCCCACGCTCTTTGGGTACCGGTGTCTCGAAAGTTCCCGATGGTTGGCTTTCCGCAAGCCGTGTCTGACGGGTCGTGCCTCGAGAGCATCTCAGCATGCACCCCCTGCTCTGCTCGGTGTTCCTGGGGGGCTCGGGGCAGCTCGAGGCCTCGGTGTGCGCCCCACGCTGGGTATTGCAGGTCCCAGCCCATTCCCATTGCGCCACGGACAGGGCAAAGTGCATGGCCGGCTGGAGGGCTCCGGACTGGGGCGCTGAGCCTGCAGTGTCTCAAGGCTGCTGTCATAGCTGCTTCTCCCTTGGTGGCATGGGCCATCCAGAAAAGATCTTAATTCTTCTGTTTAGCCTTACTCCAGTTTCCTTTTCTCTCAACGTTTCTGCCACAGGAGTCAGCAGATGTTGGTGATGCTGTTGCAGAGAGAGGTGGTCACAGCACTCAGCTGAAGGGAAGGGCTGCCACTGCTCCCATGTCAAAGTACTCGTACAGTCCCTTCTTCTGGGAAGGGAGGAGTAACAAGGCTCAGTTGTTGAGGTTTTGAGTATTTCTGTCTAGTATGCAGTATGGTACATCTAGTAAGTCCTTGTTTCTTCCAAGAGACGTGAAGTGTGGTGCATCTTCTCTTTGTCTGGATTTATGTAAGTGTGGAAGTGAACCACAGAAACAGTCCATGCTATGCTTCTTTTTCCCATAGTACGCCTGAAGTGAAGCATCGCCAATGCTCCACCATGCCCTTCCCACCTCCCTCTGGTGACCACCCAGCATGCTAACAGATCTCATTGGCTTTGATTGTTCGTATTCAGCAATCATGCATTGCTTTGAGCTCTTAAGTTGCAATGGTTTTGTCCGTCATTTTCCCCGCCCTATTAGTTATCTTTTCAGAGCCCAGCTCCGGGCTGGTATGCACGCGTATGGGCCCGGACAGGCAGGCATCCTCTTCACAGTTCTTTAGAGGGGCACCAGGTGGAGTTGCGCGTACCTAGGGCGGGTGCTCAGGTCTCCCCAGCTGTATCAGGTGTTCAGCTCTGCATCGACACTGCTTTGCTCACATTTCACTACAAACCTACCTGATCAAGATACGTGACTAAGTGTGTGCTGGTAAACTTTTTCTTCCCTATTCTTTCTCTCAACATTTGCATTCTCTTGGTGCTGCTTTTCTTATAATTTAACTCTTTACGCCTGACACCTTTGTTCCACATCTAAATCTGCTCTGTGTTAAATGTTTAGCACTCTCTTCTGTGCTCATCACAGCATTGTTTTGGGGCAAGTCAGGAGTGCTCAGCATACTGTAGCATTTCCAAATAAACCAGAGTCGAGGATGTGGACTGCAGTAAAGAAATGTGTTACTCTGCGCGGTGCAGGCATGTGGGACCTGGGCAGCGCTCGGCACTGAATCACCTTGTTTCACTTTTCTTAAGAGCCTCTTTAAGCATTTTCTCAGTTTGTGAGAGATTGTTTCCTGCTTATATCCATTTTATTTTTTTCCCAAAAGCAAAGTATGCATGCCATGAGCTATTCCTGAAGCACCGCAAAGATGCCTGTACGTTCAGTTAGGTGTGGAAGGGCAAGCGTGGCTCTTTGCCCTGACTCTGGGAGCGCCATCGGTTTGCACAGCTGAAAGCAGAGCAGGGAGTGCACACACACAAACAAGCAGCTGCTTCTTAGGGCCAGGTGTAACATAAACTTTTTCTTTGCTTAAGAATGAGAAGCAAGATAGATTGCTAATGAAAGGTGCACGATTAATGCATGAAAATAGCATAAAACTAATCTACACAGACTTAGTACGAGTAGTAGTGTACTAAAAACCAAACAACTATTGCCTTCTTGTCTTTCCCATACTGTAAAATGTACTTGCATTGTTATAAGCTCAAATGCCCTGTGAATCTTAAGACTGATTTTTTAGCGGTCTGTTTATTCCAGTGCTTCCTATAGAACGTAAACTTGGTGTAAAGCCTGAAGTCCCAAACACGCGTAGGTATAGCGCTTGCCCACCCACAGAGCTGCAGACCGGCACCTGCACATGCATGTGGATGTCTCACTGACAAGTCCAGACAGCTGCATTCTGCAAAAAGCACCTTCATTCCAGCTGCAGAATTTGGTTTGCTTACTCCTTATTAACTACTGCTATCAAAAATCCGCATGTTGTCAAGTGTCAAAAATAGTAAGTCCTCAGAAAACACCCCGTAACAGCAAAGCAGCTGTACTTCTCCACTGAATGACTTAATTTGCTGCTCTGTAACAAATTACCAGTATGATGCTTTCTTCTCGTTCCTCTGGGCTGCAGAAGCTCTCTTTTCGTACCTTTTAGTAAAAATCTTTAATAATTAAAAAAGCTTTAATAAAGCAGCATAGATGAGACTACAAGTACTTAATGGTCAACTAGTTTGACCTTCTTGAGTGTAAATCCTGACTCTGCAAGCTACTAGGGTGACTGCTGATAATTCTGACAGCACGTTAGATAAAAGGCTAATGTGGGGTGAGTGGGTGTAATTTGGTTCTACTTTCAGTGGAGTAGGCTTTAGAACCTTACCAGTTGCTTGCAAATGATTATTCTAGGCTTTAATCTGGCTGGGATATTGTGTCGTTTTGGGCAGCTTTGCTGGAACGAGGGCGGTGTGGTCCCCACGAGCGCTGTGCAGCACGTCGGGGCGGCACTGAGCTGTGGGACGTGGCTGCTGGTGAGGGGCTCTGCCAGGGCGCTGCCCGAGGCTCTTGAGGGCTCTTGGGTTATGGCACTGAGAAGTCAGAGCTCTCAGCTGTAATTTGTGGAAAAAGGGGTCTTGGACATCATGCCTAAACCCCAGCGGTGCGGTAGGGTGACATCACAGTCATCTCCGTGTCGGGTACTGGAGGGTGTAGGGCAGGGGCTCTTCTCCAGGGTGGTTTTTGTAGGCTAGGCGTTCAGCTCGTGCCTGGCTGAGAAGGTTCTGATAACCGACCTGGTAGTTCACCAAACAGTGACGTGAAAGTGTTGGACAGTGAGCCAATGATAGCGAAGAGACACTTGATTAATAACTCCATCCCAGTTAAAAAATGTAATTTCCTCTCTCGTACCTCAAGAGCTATTAGGCTCTGAATTATCCTTCACTGCTTCTGCTCATCATGCAGAGAACAGCATCCTAACTGAAGCCCAAGTTAGATGCTTAAAATTAGATGTCATGAATACCTTTGGGGGAGGAAAATCACAGCTCGTACTGACAACTTTGGACATATGCCAACAAATCTGAGCATGTGCAAGTCGCTTTGGTACAGTTGGCAGTGTTTGTCCCTTTAGCACACCTCTGCTGCCCTGAATGCTGCAGTCCCGGTGTCTCCCAGAGGTGCAGGTTGTTCCCTTCCCACTGAAGGGCTGGATGTAGCCATGGCTGTGCTCAGCTCAGACTTCACACAGACGCAGCTGCCTTTTGCTGCTGGATATAACTTCTGAAGCACTTCTTTCCAGAATAAACGGTCTTTGCAAGTTATGTTTTTCTTATGCAGTCAGCATTTTTATCTTTCTGTTGTTGGTTCATCTTCAGTTTGGTGATGGCAAGAATAAATAAAGTACATTGAAAAGTCAATGGTTATCTTGATTCCATTTTTATCAGGAAGCTGATTCTAGGTAATCAGAGCAGTGTTTGCAGAACTCACATCCCATCTACTTCTCTAACAGCAAACGTGTCGTCAGAATGACGTGGAATTGTGCAAAACCAATGACAGTTAAGTAAAAGAGACATTTTAGTATTTCAAATGTTGTTTTGAAATACTTTGCTCTTCTTATTTACAGCAACTTTGAAACATTTAATTTTTCATCTTCAAAAGTTAGACTTCTAAGGACGTTCATTCATTCTCCAGCAATATTTGCTCTCTGTGAAAAAGCAGGCTGCGTTTGACTGGAGAGGAGCTGCTTGGCAATAGAAAGCAATCAGTGTGACCTCCTGAATGTGAAATACCTTTTCCAGCTGTTTTCACATACCGGCTGTATTTGCCTTTCAGTGCCACCAGCTCTCCGTTACAGGCGGCACCTCAGCCTTTGGGGCTGCCAGAGCTTGCTGTCTCAGCACCGCCCGCGGCCTCACCCCGGCCCCGCAGCACCCTTCAGCACCTTGCAGGCTGAGCAGAGGCTTCTGCCTCCGCTTTTGGTCTGTGCTGTATTGCGCCAGATCTCACCAGGTACCTTAGCGTTTTGTCGCATAGCTGGTGTTTCACAAAGTGTAGCATTTCAAGGGATGCCTTGTCCATTGGAAGCTGTCGAGAAGTGAGTGAATGTCCTTTCACAGTTTATTGCAGCAACAAATAATTTCACTGGGTTGCCCTCGCCCTGCCCAGTTGATACTAATTTTAATGCCTGCCCTCAGTTTCTGTCCGCTGTGCTTTGTCATGGTTGCTAAGCTTTTCTAGAGTGGAGACTCAAGCACTCAGTTTCCTGCTTCCAAAATCAAGATACTTGCACGTACTACTAAAATCACGTCCATACCTATTTTTCAGAAATGAAAATGGTGGGACTATTTAATGTCCCTCATCCTAGGACGTTTTCCTCTGTTCTGGAATAATTACTTTTCCTTTCCCAACAGCTTTCTATTTTTTTTTCTAGTCTGGTATCAGTCCTTTTTGTCGGATGTTTACATAGTGGACCTTTAATCTACTATTGCTCCTAATTTGTTTTTTTTCCAGAGTTCTCTCCCAAGAGAGCACTTTTCCATATATTTCATAGCAGTCCAAACAGCAAGACTTCTTAAAGAACTGTCATTTTTCAAGGCTCTATTTTCCTCTTCTGCAGAAATAGTTTAAAGAAAATAAACTGACAGCATCATGCTATCGCTTCCATCAGTGCAGCTTATTGTAGGAAACAGAGAAGTCTGCCCTTAGGAGCAGGGACAGTGCTCTGGGAGGGAAATAAGCATTTCAAGCTGCGTGTAAAGACTTGCAGATTTCGGTCAATATTTGCAAGTTAATTCTCCTCTACCCGGAGCTCACGGCGGTGCGTGGGCAGCATGAGGTTGGTCGCAGCAGGCAGGGCCAAGGCAGCAGCCGGCCACCGCTGCTCCTGCAGCAGCCGCAGCAGGAGAGGAGGGGACGGAGGGGACGCGCTGGCAGCTGGCGCAACGCAGCTGTCACGGCTCGCAGGTCAAGGACTGCAAGTGCTGTACCACTGTGCATAGCAGTGTCTGTGAAACTGTTGTCCGTGGATTTGTCTAATGACTTGTTTGAATAGGCCAACACTGCCACCCAAATGTTGGCTCTAAGACCTCTTGGGGAAGGGGTGAGGCAGCATGAAAGGGAGGAGTGCTTCTTGCTCGTAAAATTGCTGTCAAGAATGTCTGTGGTGCCAGGAGCTTTTGAGGTATGGGAAATGATGATCAGCTGGTCCCATTTGTCTTCTCAATACGATGCAAGGTTTCTGTGTGAAGCTACCCAGAAGAGCCTAGTTTCTATATTCCTCGTCCCCCTTGACACATGCCCAGTGCCTCTTCCCAGCTCCCCGGTCCCCTTCGTAGTGGAGCTGGGGCTGACCCCACGTGCTGGGTGGTAGTGGTGGCAGTGGGTCTGCTGGCACCTCCTGACAGCCAGCCTTCCTTGTGGCAGCAGCGAGCTGTTATACAGCCCCGCTTCTCTTCCCTCTGGTTTCGCTTTCCTCTGGCTGCAGGTCGCTCGATGCGGTGAGGTTCCTTCATGATGCTCTGAAGTCAGGTGTAATTTTTCTGTCCTCAGCAGGTCTTACTGCTTCATTATCGGTGTCCCTTTCCAGATCACTGGAGCACGTTGAGCACCATGCATTTCTGCAGAGATAACGGCCTCTTGCTGTGAAAACTGACAGCTTTTCTCCCTACCTTTTATCTTAGCTGTTACAAGATAAACAGGATAACCCCTGGTTAAAAGATGGAAACAGCTCTGCCTCATGGCAAAGTTTCTTTTCACGTAGTCGATGTTTGTTTTCAAATTTCATTTTGAAATGCTCTACTGCCCTGTAGTTGCAATGTGAAACTGCTGGCTTTTGTGGATAGGGACAGATTATGACTTAATGGAAGATTAATGCTGCATGAATCTGTACAGTAAAGAGTCAGTATTAAATGTAAAACCTGTGGTCCAGAGGAGGTAGCAAGTTCCATCTTCTCCATAGTTCTTAGCTTATACTTCTAGTCCCACGCTATTAGTCAGTTTATGCCAAATATGTGCTCTATTTTTTCCATTTAACTTTTGAAGTTGCGCTACATCTATCTACTTGTTTCAATTGTTAGCTGCTTTCATTAAGCTGGTGCCTAAACTCTTTCTTCCATCTGTTGTTTACATGTAACATCATTCTTGTTCCTTAGATATCTAGTGATTCATGAATTTGAAGCTGATACTTGAGAGAAAAAAGCCTTTTGTGCATCTTTGTGTTAATTTGTTTGGAATCTAATGCTGGTTCAGTTCTTCCTGCTGTGTAAGTTAGGTTCACAGGGTGTTTGCCTGTACTGTGCATTTTCTAAAGGTTGTCCTGAAAACTAAAAAGAAAAAAAAAAAGTTGTTTTCTTATATAAGTCATGTAGGTTACTTTCTGCTCTGATGAGCAAATAATTCTGTCTTTGATTCACAGTGGGTCTCATCCAATAAATTACTGTATAGCAATTCCTATTGCAGTAACAGGAGAAAAAAAATCCTTAAAAAGTACCGATGGCTTAAAAATTCTAAAACAAGGGGACACCTGCTCCATGTGGTCTCTATATCTAAAAGTTTCTTTCCTTGTGTACTCGGCAGCCTGTGAACCAACCTGACTGTTGTCCTGCTGGGCTGTTTTTTTGTCCTGCCATCCGTGTGGGTCTGGACAAGCGCCACACTTCTCTGTGGAGGGCAGGAAGGAGCACGTGCCGCTGTCGGGATCCCTGCCTCCACTTCCCTGCCCATGGGCGCAGGGGGAAGGCGGGTCTCGGGGGCTCTGGGGAGCTCCTGGTAGCCATTGGTAACCCTGCCTGGATGCCTGGCATAGCTCTGCGAGGCCGGGAAGTGTTTCAGTTGTCCACTTTCTCCCAATTTCTCAACACGAGAATGCAATGCTTTAAGGGAAATGTTGTCATGCTTGAGTAAATAACTGAGCCGTGTTCGCTACTGCGTTGAGTCCCTTAATTTGAAATGTTAGGAACGCATTTTCCTCCTGCCTCTTTGATCCCTTTCCTTTAACTCCTTCGCCATCCCCGTGTCCCACCTCTCGCTGGCGTGGCAGCAGGGCAGCAGCACCGTGTGCCTTCCCTGGGCCTTCTCGGCAGCCCTGCTGTGGCTGCACCCTCAGACAGGGACATGGAGGAGGACGCTCAGCCCAGGAGCGAGGTCGGCTCGGGCACTGGGTGCCACGGGCAGGGCAGGTCTGTCGTCTGCTGCCCCTGGTCCGTGGGCTGGGGTGAGCGTCCTGCCAGCCCGTCTGGGACAGCCACGGGGGAAAGGAGGGCAGAAACTGTGTGGATGTGTAACGAGAGAGCTTGACTTCATGTAGCCACTGGATTGTGGAACTGCATATGGACATTTTTTTTTTTTCTTATAAAAAGAGAAGGATAATAGAGGAGGTTGTCACTAACAGAGTGGATCAGCATGGGTAGGTCACGAATTCCAGCGAGTCGCCTGTCCCTGAGTGTTGGTGGGGGGAGGCAGAGGAGGCCGCACAAGGCTGTGACAGACATGGCGAGAGCTGAGGGCTGATGCTCTGCCATGCACTGCCGTGGTTACGTTTTAGGGTGATCCTTCTGCTCTATTAACAGTGGATTCTTGGTGTACATAAATGTTAGAAACGAGGTCAGATACTTGAACTGGCTTTGGGTACTATATCCTGATCTCTAAAGGAGAAATTAGCCAATAGTACAGATATCCGGGGAATCTTGCATTTCTGTTCTTTGAGATATTTATTCCTTCTTTTGTAAATGTTATGGATGACTGTTCAAGAGATCAGCGACATTATCACTTTCCCATAATTTCAGACTGTTAAACTTGACAAGCACTTCTTATTGTAATGTCTGCCAAACAATTTCTGTTCAGTTTTTCCATGTTGGATACCTGCTTCTGGATGAATTACATTCAAAAGTGATCTATGTATATTTTCTAGGAAGAAAGAGTATAGTCCTGCCAACAATTCACACTCTTATCTTTTCTTTGAGTAGATGTAGCTGGCTTGGTTGTTGTTTGAGCAAGGGCTTGAAACCGGGCAGCATTTAACCTCAGGTGAGCAGTGGCAGAAGACACAACACCAGGAAAATCTGAAATGCAGGCAGGTGGGGGCAGGCACTGCAGATTTTAAGCCTCAGTAGAGTCCCTTTGCATCTGGTCAGTAACAAAGATGCGTGGAGCCTTCGTTCCACCCCTGGACATCCGACAGCACAGACTTGCTCCGTCCCGGGGCACCTCGGTCTAGGAAGCCTCAGCTGGAGGAGCTGACCTGCAGGCTGGTGCAGAGCAGCAGGACGTCGCTGAGGGCAGGGAAACCTCTCCATGGTGCCTGCCAGCACATCGCTGCGCTGCCCCACAGGGAGCAGGGAGAGCACCAGACCTTGCGTGGTGGGGAGCGATGGGACTGGGCCTGAAGAAACTGGGACTGACAGGTCGAGGGGGGCTAATGCTGCAGCTGGCAACCTGGTAGGAAAGAAAGCATGACCGAGAGCAGGGAATAAAGCAGGAGCTGGGAGATGGTGAAGGAAGAGATGTGTGGACTGGGAGGATGCTTCGATGAGCATTTGGGAACTGGTGGGGTGTGAATTGTGAGCGTGAGCCCTCCTAGGAGGAACAGAGGTGGTCAGAGGGTGCCACGAAGGGGAGCTGCAGGCAGTCCCGTGACAAGGTCCCTGTGACGAGATGGCGGTGGGGGCCTGCAGCTGCCTGAGGGGGGAAGCGGGGCAGGGAGGTGGGGATGGGCATGGGCTGAAGTCAGGACCAGAACAGAGCGCTGGAAGGAAGGGGGCTGGGACGCACCGGCTGGAGGCTGCTCTTGCTAGAGCAGTGGCTCACAGCTTTTTCAAAGGAGTACTGAAAAAGGCAGCAGTGCTCGTGTGGCAGGACGCACACATGTTGTAATGTTTTTGTAGGATGTAATGTTTTGGGTGTGGACAAGTTCTGCTCTCTGTGCACCGCTTCCAAATTGAACTTAGTGTTCCCATCAAACTTTCTTGTGTATCTTCCGTGACTTCTGCATGCTTGGTATTTCTGAATGAGAAGGAGTGCTGGTAGAGCCGCCTCAGGCTCCAGGACTTTGTGATCTCCAGAGAGCAAAAAAATCTCTCTGGAAGTATCGAGTTCCCTGTGCTCCTTTCCCTGCTCCTCCCAGCTTGTCATCTGCTTTCACTTTCAGAAGCAATGACACTGTGGTTGGGCTGTACTGACAATATTTACCAAAAAGCTTTCTCTTTTTGTTCTACTCAGTATAATGGCTTCTTGCAGAAGCAGCTCTGTGGGGAATAGCCTTATTTCCATAGGTTCATGAACTTTCAGTTGTGGGCAGTAAATTGGACAAGTCAGTTTCAAGCAAAATATTTAGAACAAATAGGAAAAATGGGCTTAGACTGTTTCTTTCAGGCAGTCTCTGAATACAGCAGTAGGAAATAGTGATCTTGTGGTGGCACTCTTTGCTTTCCCTGCAAGCGAGCTGATCATCAGACTGGTCTGCAGGTGTGACTTCCAGCCACCCCTGGTTGCAGACAGGCTCGAGGGGGAAGAAATAAAGATCTTTTATTCAGGAAATAAGAGACAATCTTAGCTTGGTCAAAGTGGGGTTGCAGAGCCTCTTAGACACTCTTTTCTCATCCTGTGTTCACGGTGCTCAGAGGAATGCCCTTGGAGCTGTTCAGGAACTGCAGTGACAGTTTTGATTAGCTCTCCTTTCAAGCAATCCACAAAATGTCAGGATATAGATAAAGCAGTTATCTACTGTGGATGACATTGGAAAGACCATTTCCTATTTTATTTTTAGCCCATGAGAAGGTGGGGGAAAAGAGCATAATGGCATATCTGAATCACTGAAGACACTTGCAACAGTCATTTATTTTCATTTCCTCGAGTAATCCTTTTATTTTGCAGCATTGATGACGATGTCTGTTTCTCTTCTGCCAGGTCTCTTATTTCTTTGGATCTGATGAGTCTTGCTCCTGGCATCTCTTCCAGGACTATGTCTTTACCGAAGATTCACCTGTTCCTGTTGCTGGGTGATTGTGCTCACTCCCCTGCACAGAGAGAACACTGAGACAGACATGCAGTGATACGGTTCCTGGCATACCCTGCATCCAGGATAAACATGAACATATGGTGCCAAGGAAGTTTGTTGCGGGCCCGAGATGAAGATAAACACTACAAGCTGTTATTTCAGAAGGGTAGCATAGGATGAAGATTGTTGTAAAGAAAACAAAGTGTTACAGAAGCAAAAATTGGATTCATACTGACATCTGTCAGGGCTTCTTGGCTCACCTGAAGAGGCTGCTTGAGCTGCGAGTCCCCGTTAGTCCTGCTGCAGCTGTAGGTCACCTCGCATTCTTCCTCACACATGAATGTGGGACATGATAAATTGCACGGAGGGCTGGGGCATTCTCATGGAAATTAATCTTGTCAGCTGCCAGCTTGGGGCAATGGCAGAGTCTGATTTAGCTCCCAGTTTGGACAGGGAAATGCAACATAATAAGAAATGCATCATCTGGGAGCCTGCACTGGCTTGTTGAGCGCTGGTTAGCAATCAAAGAAAGCCCTCCTGTTCCTGGTGGCCCTTCTAGACTCTAGTCATCTCATGACTTTCCTTTTTGAGATGTCTGTTATCTTTCAGTAGAAGAAAAAGTGTTCCATACCCCCACTTAGTTCCCAAAGAAACAGAATGGATGCATGGATATATATATATATATATATATTTGTAGACTTTATCTCCTGTTGGTAGAGCAGTGTTTGATCTTGCAGAGTGAAGGTGGTGGCCTTCCTGGTGAAGGCATGCAGAATGCGTTTTGGGGCCCCTGTGGTGGGGTGGGAATTAAGTCAAAAGATGAAGAGATCAAGTCTCTGTACTCTAAAATGATTTATTTTTTTCTTTTACCAGAAACAAAATAATTATATAAAGTGCAGTTAAGGAACGATTTCCTGTAGAAACTGTATTCAGCCCAAGGTTAAGATGCGTTGCTTATCATATCACTGCTAATATGGGTTCCTAAACTTCTCATGAAGAGATCAAAATTTATTTCTTATTAAGCAGGTGAAGAAAACAAGGAAGGCAAAAAACCTGTCAGCATCCGGTGTTTCACTGAGATGATATGGCTTGGGTTCCCTGCCCTTCTTTCAAGAAAGCTGATAAAGCCTGAAGATGTTGTAGTTACTGATTACATGTTTTACAAAATCAGATAAAAGCACATGAAGATATGGTTAAAAGCATGTAATACTTAGCAGACACCTGACTTTTGCACAAACAGAAATTGGGCAACTATTTGCACGTCTGAAAGAAGTGCATCATTTTAGAGGATGTGGGGGAGAAAAGTCCGTCGCTGCTGCCCATGTGTGCCCGTAGGGCGGTGCGTGCCAGAACGTCCCGTCGCACCGCGGTGCTTCCTCCGTCCCATTGCTCCGAGCCAGCCGGCTCTCCAGCAAGGCTGTGCCTGGCTGGCACAGATGGGAAATGGGTGCTTTTTTGGGAAGTCCAGTTACATAAACAGCGGCTGTTGATATTCTTTAAAATTCAGTACCTAATGCTGTGTCTATATATACGTTCTGAAACTGAGCAGTGTGCATATGTGCTTGTCGTGAGACTTACAGGAGATGTTGCACCAAGTCTGTGAGAGCTGAAGACTTGAATCTCTGTCTCCTAAGCTAAGCAAAAGACAGCTTCCCCAGAAGTTTGTCTGGGGGTGTCAGTCTTCTCCACCATGCAGGAGAGATGCTGTAAGCTCTCCTGTGACTGAGGGCACACGGTTCAAATGCTGCTCAGCAGTGGGTGGTGGGGATGTCTGCTGTTGGGTGCCTCCTGCCGTCCCAAGCCCCTTGGCCAGCGCAGGCTCCTGCTGGTTGTGCCTGGCCCCAGCCACCCGCAGGAGCTCCTGACCAAAGGGCCAGCCTTGGTGAAAGGGCCCCAGTCTTCTCAAGGAAAATGGAATTGTATTTTTCAGGTCTCAAGTGTGTGTGCCAGCTGTGCGAGCACACAAACTTCACCTGCCAGACAGAGGGAGCATGCTGGGCTTCGGTCATGCTGACCAACGGGAAGGAAGAAGTGGTCAAGTCCTGTGTCTCCCTCCCGGAGCTGAACGCTCAAGTCTTCTGCCACAGTTCCAAAAACATCACAAAAACCGAGTGCTGCTACACAGACTTCTGCAACAACATCACCCTCCGCCTGCCCATAGGTACGTACTGCCTGAACGCAAAGTGATGTGCAAGTGCTTTGTGATGGCATGTGAGCTGCAGAAACACTGGGCAGAGAGCATGGCTGTGAGAGCAGCTAAATAGGATTTTAAAGGCTAGCTGTAAAAGCAAAAACTGTTTTTTTTTTTTTTTTTTTTTTTTCCCAACTTAGGAAAAACTAAATTGTGACTATGTTTGGGGAAAAGGAAACTTCTCACATTGCCTTAAATGTTCCAGACACTATCTTTTGTATCCCAGGAGCTGTTAACCATGAAGACAAAAGGAGGTGTCTGGAGGAAACAGCCTCATCACCTTACAGATCTTTATAGGCTGGGGCATCTTAAGTGAGTTTGTGGTTTGAATTGGCATTAGTTTAGATCTTGGGAAGGTTTTGGCTGGCTTTCGGGGGCTTCTCATGTGGCATGGCTCAGCAACCCACTGCAGCTGCAAATTGATGGCTGTGGGGAGTGAAGCACTGTGTGTTGCTGAACGAGCGGATCATGTGTTAACTGGTGCTTTGCCAGGAGATTATGAGGACCTTGCAGCCTAAGATTTACAGCCTAAAATGTCTCTGCAGCCAATATAAAAGATCTGCATTAGATGGATTGGGTAAGAATTCACACTAGGGAGGTGTGGAAAGAAGGCAATTGTAGATGCTTGTTGTCAGTGGCATGTGGGAAACCCAGCACCTGCTCTTGGCCAGATGAGGGTCTGGATGCTCGGTGAGCTTGCACTGGGATAAAGCAGCCCCGGCACGTGGGGAGCTGCTCTCCTTGTTCCCCTTGCACAGTCTGCGTCCTGCCTTCCTGGCCTGGATCGCCCAGCAGCTGCTGCAGGTCGAGCAGGCACATCGCTGTGTTGGAAGCCACGTCTGCAGCTGTGTTGTGATGGGCAGGGGGCAGGAGTGACACGGGCTTGTGTGGTACCTAGGGCTGGCTTGGCAGGGGCGAGGAGGGACACAGGATACAAAGTCGTTGCTGGGGGTAATACTTATGTCTCAGCAATTTTCTAAGTCTGTCTTCAGCTTTTGGCTTCTGCAATTTATTTTAGCAGCTTGTAGGGCAGCTTTTGTTCTGTGTTAAATCGGTATCATTGATTCTTGCCCAGCAGACACAGGAAGGTGTGAGATTCCTGGTTCCAATGAGAGGGAGGAAAAAGATCTATGCTTCCAGGAGCTCTGTATATTACACAGTCGGTACAATACTCAAGTCTGTCAGATTCAGAACTGTGTGGTGAAGTTGATTTGGTCCATTTTAAAAACATATATTTACACTATTTTTAGATTTAATTATTGATAATATACTTCACTCTTCTCTCCAGTAAAACTTGCGCTTCATCCAAGCTTTTTTGAATAAGCTGTCAAATCTACTACTTCAACAAATGATACCTTTTTATATATAGTTACAATAGCGAGAGATGTTACAGATAAGAAAGATGTAAAGTAATACATAATTTACAGTAGTAATTTGCACTTCAGCTGCTATTGTAAAGTAGTTAACAGAATTAAAACCATCTGTTTCTGTGAGCATTTGATACTGAAGATGCAGGAGGGCAGACTCAGCTGTCAGCGAGGGGAAGGTCTCCTGAAAAGTCAGATTCTAGAGGGGGCAATGGAGGGAAGGGCTTGGGGAGGGAGGGCTGCGAGACTGCAGCTGAGGGGGGGCAGGGGGTGATGGTGTGCGAGGAGACCCACTTAGGGGACACTTAGTGCCATGTCAGCAGAGACACTTGCTACTATGTGAGTAGTGGTAGTACGAGTCGACTGAGTGGTGTGCAGGTGGATGGATGAGCATTTTGAATCTCTTATCCGTGGAGATGCAATCCACTCTGCGTTTTCAAGCCCATTCACACGCTGTGCTACTCCTCTTCTTCGGTTCATTGGTGCCTTGCTGTTGTCAGCATGCTGAAGATGTTTTTCAGGAACGTTTTTGCCTCAGGGCCTGCAGACCCTGCAGGACAGTGCCTGTGCCTGCCGCAGGTGATGTATGCATGGCCCAGGTGCCCACACCCGAGGGGAGCAGTGGTGGGAGCCTGCAGAGCACTCCATGGGATCACCCAAAGGCATTGTTGCTGGGCTGGCCCTGGGGATTTTCGGTGTCTGGTGCTGACTGAGGGGCTGGGTGCTGCCGGAGGGGGGTTGGCCCCTGCGAGCATCCCCTGAGCACCTGAGCTGGGTAGTGGCCTCTTGGCTGGGGGGGCTGCTCCCCTGTGTCCAACCTGACCTAGAGAGTAAGGGTTTTTTGGGTATATGTTTTTTGGTCAACAACAGAAGGGAGATAATAATAGTAGTTACGCTCTAGATATGTAGAAGCAAAAGCCACACCTGTTCAGGTTGGGATGCTGGAAACCTGGGAGAAAGCTGCAATTTTTAGATGGAGTGGAGGCATGTCTGTCTTCCTAACACTTGAACTGGTAGTTGCAAAACCTCTGGTTATGTGTTTCAGTACCAGCAAAAGTTACTTAATTTTTAGCCTGAGCCCTTTGCTCTAAACATTTGGGGGAATTCACGTTAGTCAAAAGTTTACAGCGCCAATGTTATTTGCTTGCTGGTCTTGCTGGACAGCCCTCTTCCAAATAATTAACATTATTTGAAAGCTTTATTTAGGCTCCAGCAAGAATAAACTTTCTTAGGGGTATTGCTGAGTATGTAGGTGAAAGAGCTGGGCTGCAGGAGGTGGGGTTGTGCCGGGCCCGCTGTGCCGTGGGAGGCCTTCAGCTGGAGGGGGGCCTTTGGCTGCTGCTGCCTCGGTGGGGGGGGTCCTTCACTGAGTGAGATTCTGTGTCCAAAGCATCTTCTAGGCTACTCCTTGCTCAGCTTGCATCTTTTCTTCTTTCCTTCCAGTCCTATGTGATACTTGGACATTCTAATTGAGGTCTTGGACTCATCAATGAGGAAAGAAATGTAAAACGGAGGTACCACATTTAGCAAGTAACCAGTAGGCACTGCAACTATCAGCTGGTGTGATTAAAAAAAATAAAGCAAACCAGAGGCAGTTCTAAGTTTAGTAATTAGTCCAGGATCTTGCAGAAGTGGTAAAAGTTTCATTTCCACTGCTGTGTAAGGATCAGGCCAGGATTCACACAGCTGGGACTTGTGAAAGGGCTCTGCTCAGGGCGTGCTAATATAAGTCCCCAGAGAGAAGTGGTTGGTCCAGCAGCCCACGTGCAGTGTCACTTCATCCTCTGGCATGTCACCACACACCTCCTGAATGGCTGTTCTCGTGTTGGCTGTCCCTTGCCAGCGGTGGCAGGTAACCAAGCCACGGTGTCTGTCCATTGGTGCCTCACTTGGCCATGCAGGCTCTCTGGTCTTGAACACACATCTGCTTTGTCAAGATGCTAATTTAGGCCAGCCCACCTACCGCCACCCTCTCTTTCAAAGAGTAATAGTTTGGTGCCTAGTACAGGCATCTTAGTATGGGAGTAAAATGTATATCAACATATATTTCCACTATGCAGATCCTAGCTTAAAAGTAGAGCACATGGATATGGAAAATTTGCCATTAGGCAGGATTGAATTTCATTGAGGAGAAGTGTTGGGAAGGTCCAGGGCAGGGCACATCCCTGCCAGAAGGCAGGAGCTTCTGCAGGCTCTTCCCACCCGGTTCCTGCAGCCCCCACCAGCCCGGGGGCCCAAGCCTCTCCAGCAGCTCTTCTTTGTGCCCACCTGCTTCAGCTCGGCTGTGTGTTAATTACCAAGGGCTCATGGTGTGAAATACCAAGAGTGACTGGGAAACAATAAAGTGACGTGCACTGTGAGGATCTCTGAGGCAGAAAGCAAATTTTTTTAATCTGATTGCCCATGCATGAATTTCCGCAGTAAGGCTGCAGGTGGCATTGCGTGCCTCGTTCAGCAGCAGAGCTGTCCTTGCTGTGTCGTGTGCGAGAGGAGATTGCTCTTGTTCTGAGTTGGGTTTTATACCATGCGTGAAGAAAATAAACATTTCTAAGGGCAGATGCAACCTTCATATCTGCTTTTTATATACTTGTCGTGGATTTCATCGCAGTATTTTTGCATTAACATGTGATATGTTTCAAAGCGCAGGACTGGTTTTCAGTAATTAGGGTTCCTCTATGTTACCCTGAATTTATTTCCAGTTTTCTACCATTTGAACTACAACACTTTCTGCCCAAGCCGGTGACCTGAGAGGACCTTTCTCTGTCAGTGGCATGTCATATCAGGTCTACAGAAAATGGCCTGCATGCTGCTTCCTTGCTGGTTCTTTCGATGAATGTGTCTGTGTATGAGAAATTGCCTGCGTTCACCTCAGCATGTTGCAGACTGTTTTAAGGACTTGCTAATAAGATCTTGAAGACTTCCTCAAGTTGTAGACTGGTGTCTCACAGGGCTATCAGACCGTATATCAGATTAGGGAGATGGTCCTTGTGATCTGTTCCCACCCCACTTGTGAGAGGGATTTTGCCCCCTCACAAGCCTGTTTATAGGTGACTGACCTCTACCTGCAGCCCTGGGGCAGGTGGCTGGAGGTTCTCATAACTCGATGCTTGCATTTGGTTATGGTGGAGGGTGGTGTTTGAGCCCAGCATGGCTCAATACATACAGGCTGGGGACCTTGTTTCCCATCTGTTCTCCAAAGCAGCTTCAGTTACCTCCTTTGGTGGGGGTGGTGACTCAACAACCATTGAACCCAAGCCTGAAGGTTCAGACTTCTTAGGCTTGTTACCAGGAGCAGTAATCAGGGCTTTCTTGAACTCGCATGTCATCTGTTTATAGATGCGTGGGAAAAGTTCATGTGACTGTCATTCTAAACTCCTGATCTCAAAACTCCTAGTGATGCTGAATATTAAGTCTGTTTCTTTACAGACACTGAAAATTGAGGCTGGATGGGTGCTGGTAGGTTTGCAAACTTGTCACAGGGTTATGGGCTTTCAGACCAGCCTGCTTTCAGTGACTGCCTAAAGAAAACCTCGACCTCTATGAGAAGGAAGTTGGTGATGTGTTCAGACTGTACAATAATGCACCCATGAATTGGTGGGAAAATCCAACACAACAAAAAGTCTCTGTAAAAACTTTAATTCTAAAGCTTTCAGGGTTTTTTTCTTCTTCTTCCTTTTTTTTTTTTTTTCTTTCTTTTTTTCTTTTCCTCTTCAAATTTACCCCTGTGGTTCCAACAAAAAGCACCACTCTGCTAGAATGGTATCTGTGCTCACTCTGGGGTCCTGGCGGTGCAGCATCTCTAGAACTTGAGATGAAAAATACGTTGTTTTGTATTTACATGATGGAAAATGAGTCAGAAGAGTGAGGAGGCTTTATGGAACAAGATTAAGATAGCAGTGGGATTAACAAACTGTATTATAAATAATTTGCCAGCTCTTCTCTTTACTGTCATTGCCCAAACTGTGCAGTCACAAAAGGCACTCATATCACCTACAGAGGTACACAGCAGGATGAAAGAAAGTGGAATATAGAACAAGTCCTAAGAACAAAAATTCCTTGGACATATTCATATTGATAAGAAGGATGATTTGTACTAGCTAGGCTAATTGCCAGGCAATATTTTCTCTCTCTTTTTTTAACATCATCTGCATTTTTTTAATGAACAAATAATTACTTTTCACTATATTTACCTCTTTTAAAATCCCTAAAGATATTAAAGCCTTTTTAGGTGAATGGAATGCATGGGTTAATTAATATTCAAGAAGTCAGATACTGCTGTACTAGTTTATAAGGTACATAGTAATCCAGAAGATTAGAAGAATCAGCCTTCAACTAATAACTTTCTGAATTAAATCAAGTGTTTGAAAATATATTATAAGGGAAATACGTTCCATTGTTTAAATGTAAGAAAAAGCAGTAACTGTTTTTTGTAATTTAAAGGAGGGGAAAAAAAAAAAAATCCATATTACGGAACATGATTATAAAGGATCCTGAAGGGCAGATGTGTGAGCAGGCTGCCCTGCTGGGCAGGGTTCAGGGCAAGGCTCTGGCTTTCCCTTTTCTTTATTCTTCGCCTTCATTGTCTGTTACTGACCACAATGTAAAGGTTTCTCTTTGTTTTCCCAGTACTAACATCATCAAGAATAGCTTAGAAGGAAGGTGCAGAGAGAGTGAAGAGACAAAAGACAATTATTTCACAAACTTTTCTAAAATGTTTAGTGATGGATAAAAATAGGGAGGATGGGGAATGCAGCAAAAAGAAAAGGGGAAGGGAAATATTTTGGTATATATTTTTGCTCTTCTTTGAGGCCACTTTGTTTCTTCTGAACTGATGGGTTTGGAAGCCAGTGCCAGAGTCCAATGCCAACACTAACAGCTTGTGTTACTACTCTGCTGCAATGCAACAGTAGAAACTTCATTTAGTTGATTGTTTTCTGTTTTGAGTTTTTGATGAAAGAGATGTCCACTGTGGCAGAGACACCAGGACAGAGGTCAGGACTGGAAAAGGAAGGGGGAGGAAGCTCTGGAGCAGACGTGATCACTGGGACCTGTTTAGGCCACCGTGAGGAGCGCTGGATCCAGGAGCAGCTGTCCTGAAGACCTTAGCCTCTAAATTATGCGCGTTCTCTGCCTGGCCATTAGGAGGTTAGCTGCTTGTGACTCCAAGCACAGGCTGTCAGCATGGATTGTAGTGTGGAGCAGAGCTGCTCAGAGATTAAAATAACTGCATGAGGTGTACTAAACCTGTTTCCTTTCCATGTTCAGCCAGTTCGGTGCTGTACAACTGATGCAATTCTTAGGATAAACTCCCAGCAGCACTGATAGGAAGTTATCCTTGAAAAAGATCCTGTAGGCAGAGCTGCAGCCTGTCATAGCTGCTGTGAATGTGTAATTTGGCAAGTATTTCGCATACTGTTGAACATCTGGCTGTCCCAGGTTCACGTTCTCCAGAGGAATTTGTAAGAATACAGCCATTTGAAGAGAAGGCAGGGGAAAGGACAGGGAATAGGGGAAATAGGAATTTAGGTGATGCATCTGTTTATGTCGTAGCTGTATCCTTGATGGCTTTGCTTGAACCTCCAGACCCTTCAGCAGACCTTTCCCAGACGATTTCTGAATGTCCTGAAAGGGGTGGTGAAGTCTGCAGTCATGGTGGAGGCTGGAGAAAACATGATTTTAGTCTCTAGTCCAAATTATGTGTTTTTGAAATTGTTTAAAAATACTCTGTACATCTGATTAGAGCTCTGCATTAGATACAATATATTTTCTTACGGTATTGGAAAGAATGCATATTTTTTTCCACTTGAAAGTTTAGGAACGTAAATATGGATAGTTTAGGGCTTTTAGAAATCTTAAGGTTGCCATTATATGTTAAAAAACAGGCAAATGCTGTGTGTGAGAATGTCTTTTCTGTTGGATGGAAAAAAACTTTTATTTTATTTTATTTTATTTTATTTTTTTCCCCTCCTGCCTAAAAGCACTCTTTTATTTACACAACTTGGAATATAACTGTACCATATTGTGAAATTGCTAAAGATTGCCAGATGTGCTATTTTTGTTTCATACATGGCAACATGTCTTCAGGGTCTATTCTTGATCAGTAAGTCATTGAATAATACATTAGAAATAAGATTACAAAACATTTTGATTAATGGTGTTGATTTAATAGTTTTAGGTAGTCATAAGAGATTTTCTTATTTCCCAAAGTGTTTAACATTGCACAACTGCTGTAAACATTACCACACTTATTTGGTGATTTTGTCTTAAATTACTGTTTGTACCTTGTGTGCTGTGTATTTTGCACTTGTGCTTTTCATCACTCCTTCGGCATGCGGCTTTGCTGTGGGAAGCCCCAGGGGATGGCGGTGTCCCAGCCCAGGAACAGCGGGACATTGCAGGGCATGGTCGCGGTGCCGGCTGCAGGATGCCATGCCGCAAGGGGTCAGCACTTGAAGATGGCCCACGACCGAATGTGAAGCAGGAAGCACAACGCTGGTAAATTGCCAAGTCTCCCATGTGTGCTCTATGAAGAACTGGAAGGGGTTTGAGTATTTGCCAGCAGCCTTGATCTACACTTTGGTACAGCCAGTAGACTAAGGGAGGACAAATGTGGTCTCCAGCTGACTCCTTCCAAGAAACTTCTCTAGACAGTGAGGATCTCTTCATTTCCCAGGAACTTGGTGGAGACCCGGTGCAAAACACCCTGGATGCCTCAGCTCCCAGTCTCACTGCTACCTCGCCTCCTGCATTTGAGCGCTCTCAGCTTAAGCAGCATCCCAGAGGAGACCTGTAAGCATCACTGAACTTGATTTTATTCTGAACAACTGTTACTGCTTAAGTCATAAAGTTGGCATCTGTTTGCATTCCTGATTCTGGATGTTACCTTCTTGAGTGGATGTGAGTGTTTGAGTTTTGCTTCTGCCTCACTGGTGGCTCACTCCGAGTCCCCAGGATGGCCACGAGCATCTTTGCCTCTGTGTCCCCTTGCCCATCCTCTTGTGTGAGGCAAGTTTTCTTCTGCTCTGTGCCCAAGAAGGTCAAAATGTTCCTGTTGGCCTGCTGGACTGGCTATGTCCCTGCTAGACCTGCCAGCTTCTCCAGCCTGCCCCACTGCTTGCCTGGCTCCCAAAGCACCATACTGAGAGGGAAATATCTTTAAAAAATAAGTTATGTAAAGTTCTTTCAGCCTGCACTGCTATTGTTTAACAATACAAATTATGCTTTATATTCAGTAAAAATGTCAGATCACTCTGGTGCTAAAATTTGAGACATTTTTTTTTTTACTGATAAGAATAGTTTTGTGTTCTTTTTTTAAAGACATGTTGTTTTTTTAGTGCCCCAAAATTCTGCCATAAAACCTCTTTCAGCAGTATGAACGTTCGTACAATGTACAACCCGTGCACTGAACATTCAGAATTTTTCATGTCCTTACTCCAGAAGCCCCGGATGGATTGCTGTGCCATTTAATTCTGTTTGCAAATCTGTGCAACAAGCCTAGATTTGCAGAATGTATGACATAGAACTGTAGACATAGAGACTGCCATAGTATGGCTTTAATATTAAAATCCCATCAAAATGGGTGCTTTCATTTAGGTTTATTGTGTGAGTCAGGAGCATGCCCTGCAATGAAAGAAGTGGTTGTGGGAGTGCACATTTCACCACTTGCCTTGCTCAGACATCAGTATTTTGTGCTTGTTTTCATCACCCAGCTTCAGGAAACCACGGAAAGATTTTAAATATATACATAGATAAGTATATAATTTTAAGATTAAAAGAAAGCCAACAGTAACAGTTATCCTTTTTGCCTGTACAGGTTTGCCACCTGTGACATCCAAGCTTGCAAGAGAACTCACAAGGCTTGAAAGAAAAAAAAAAAAAAAAGGAACTAAGTGGGAGATTTTGTAGAAGTTTGCTTCTGGCAAGCATGGTGTTCTAGAATGGAGGATGCTGTGAAAATGGACAAAAGGGAAGGGCAAGGAGGGGGATACGTGACAGCAGTGAATGTACATGATGGGAAGGGGCAGAAGTGGGCTGGCAGAAGACCATGTGGTGATGCAGTAAAACGTCCATCCGGCAGAAGCAGGTGTGTGCATGCGATGGAGGCTTGCAGACAGGAGCAGGAGGTGCGGGTGAAGAGAGTCCCACCAGGACTACTGTTTGCTTTGCCTTCCGTAGCCATTCTGCCTGGGCAGCACAGCAGGTGCCCAAGGTCACTTGCAGCTGGAGCAGATATTTCATAGGAGGACCACCTGTCACTGCTTCTTGCAGGAAGGGAAGATTGCTGCTTCAGTTCGTGGGCACTGAGTTTGTGTGCCTGTCTCCAAAGACCGCACATGGAAATGCCTCCTTTCTGAATATCTCCTCCTGCTGCTCGACTGTTGCTGTTCAAAGCCTCATGAGTTTTTTTTTTTTTTTCATTTTGATCTTATTTGCACAGGCCTAAGGACAATAAAGTTGTATATTTTCTCATTTTATGGTGTTTTTCAGCAGTTGGTGGAAGGAATGGATATCTCAAAGTGTCTTGTGCATGTTTGTCTTCACCACCACCTGCTGACAGACAATGAATCCTCTTAGGTCTGTGCGCGGGGGCATCAATTTGGGCAATGCACTGGAAGTCCTGTGTTTTGTACGCCAACCCGCTCCCTGTCCTGGCTCTTCGCACCAGGTGCACACCTTTCCATGCAGCTGGGCAGCCCTCGCCAGGGCCCAGCACATGCCAAGCTGGTGCATGGAGCAGCGAGCAGTTGCTCAGCCCTGTGTGCCTGCGCAGCAGGAATGGCCCTACGGTGCCCAGAGCCAGCTGCGGCACCAAAGCTCATGTGATAAATGATACCTGCTTTCTGTGCTTCAGCAGTCCTCCGGAGGAACTTTCTGGCATGTGGATGCAGTCAAAAACAGCTTAGGAAATCACAGTGCATCGGTTAGCGAGCAGCAGCCACAAGGAAGAATCCTGCCTGCAAATCCTCTTATGAATCTGCCAGCTAACCCTGTGAACATCCTGCTGAAGACTATTAAAGGAAAAGCCCTTGGGCAAGATGTAGTGACTTTGTTTTCAGAATGGTTTGAATTGTATTCTGTGAATAGACACGGGTCTGTTGTTAACTTTTTGTTTATTTTCTTTTCTTTTCTCACTTATTCAAGTGCATTGTCTTAAAAAAGTAAGGGAGAGAAGAAAAAAGAACAAATTAACTTTTCACAGCTAACTGCTGATCCTGGCACTTCTGAATCATGGAGTGCATGCCTTGACACTGTCCTTTGAAGAAAAACTGCTTTAGTTGTAGTATTAACTGGAGGAAAGTAACTGTTAGTACTGAGAGCCAGGGAACTCGTCAGGCTTCGGAGACTCCAGAGCAGTGTCTGAGCTCCAAAGT
This sequence comes from Stictonetta naevosa, assembly GCA_011074415.1. Classification (NCBI taxonomy): domain Eukaryota; kingdom Metazoa; phylum Chordata; class Aves; order Anseriformes; family Anatidae; genus Stictonetta; species Stictonetta naevosa. Next base: position 38,994,047 of record CM021703.1, on the reverse strand, counting down.
GCTTCTGCGTAGCGTCTCAGCTGCTCCCAGACTGCAGCACACTCACTGCCTAGCGCTCTCTGAAAGGGAAACTGGGATTTTTTTTTTTCTATAACTACCACGGGAGTGACTTTGTATGGTGTAAAGTTGATGATTCTTGAATCTTCTATAGCCTTTAGGCCCACAGTTTGGAACTTGTGATTGGATTCAGAGTGGTTGTTTTTTTTTTTTTTTTTGGCTTATTCACAATTTTGCGGGCATTAAGGAGACCATGTGCAAGTAAATACCATAATAACGTATTCCTGCAGCATCTTGGTATGTTTCTTATGCCTGTAGTTTTAAACTGGAAAGTGATGTAGAATGGTCCCGTTTCTTGACGCTTGTAAAACATAACTTTGTGAACACAAGTTTCAAAAGTGTTCTGTCATAGAAATCCTTTTGTTGCCTCATTTACTAGATCTTTGTATTCCCCTACGTTTTAAGTGTTAGGGAAGCAGCTTTTCCAAGGATTTGGTTTTGGCTGGGACGGTGCATTGAGAAATCCATACACGAGCTGTTAGGAGAGGGAAGGGCACGGTGCCACCGGTGGTGGAGCCGATCGGGTGTGTGGCACCCCTCGGTCGTGCTGGGTATGGGGCCAAGTCTCAGCTGTGCCAAGGGTGCCTCGCACCCAGCCTGTGCTGGGGCAGCCCTGGCGCCAGACTGCGTTTTGGTCTGCCCTGCTGCCAGCAGGACTCAGGGAAATAATTAAACCTCAATGTCTCATCTGCTCAGCAGTCCCTCGCTTACTGTCTGTTTTCCCCCACCCCTTCCCTTGTCTCTCCCCAAAGCGTCCGAGTCCCCCAGCCGTGCCAGCGCAGGGCCCGTGGTGCTGGCGGTGACGGTGGCTGTGCCCGTCTGCGTCCTGTCCCTCGTGGCGGTGCTGGCTGCCTGCGCCTGCCAGGGCCGGCGCTGTGCCTACGGCAGGAAGAAGCAGCCCAACGTGGAGGAGCCGCTCTCCGAGTGCAACCTGGTCAACTCGGGCAAGACGCTCAAGGACCTCATTTACGACATGACCACATCTGGCTCCGGCTCCGGTACGTCCCTGGGTGTCCCTGGGTGTGCCGTGTCTCGTGCCCACCGGCACCGTGGGGAGTGGGGGTGCCGTGCTCGCCCTGTCTCTGGGTCCTTGCAGGGCCTCAGAGCAAATGCTGGTGATGCTTGAGCTAACTGCTTGCCTGCCCTGCAGAGCAAGGCGATCTGAGAGATGGCAGACGTGCTCTGAGCGCGGCTGCCTGGGATCTGCCCCACGGGCTCCCACGCCTGGCACAGTTGGGCTGGCCGGGCTTTGTTTGCTCTTCTTCTGTCGGGTAGCAAACGCTCGATTCCTTCCTCCAGGGTAAAGGTTAAAAAGGTGACTCAGAAGTGTGTTGCCTGTGCTAAAAGAGCCATTGCTGGCTAATATGTCCTAGCTGGCTGCAGGAAGTACTGCTCTTAACTGGATGAAGCAGAAAGCCACTACTGACGTCCTCCCAACTCTGCCAAAATACAATTACTCCACATAACTTCTTTTGAGCAGTATACTAGCATTTTTTAATGTTTTCCCCATTTGTTGTTATCGTTCTCAATGTTTCTTAGCACCTGGGTGTATAATCCTTTTCTGAGAGGAAGAAAATGCTCTAAACATCATACAAATCTGAAAAGTCAGTTTACCTTTAATATATTTGAGAAATGCTGCGGTAAACACTATACAGGACTTAGCAACATCTATTTATATATATATATGTGTATATATATATATATATAAAACAACACAAAAACCACCTTGTTGCAAAAGTTGCAAAATTGCTGACCTATTTCACAGATGCCCATCTTTTCCTTTCAAACTAGGCTTACCTCTGCTCGTACAAAGAACAATTGCAAGGACTATTGTGCTGCAGGAAATCGTAGGAAAAGGCCGCTTCGGCGAAGTCTGGCGTGGAAAGTGGTGTGGGGAAGATGTTGCTGTGAAAATCTTCTCCTCAAGAGATGAGCGGTCGTGGTTTCGAGAGGCAGAGATTTATCAGACAGTTATGCTGAGACATGAAAATATCCTGGGCTTTATTGCTGCTGATAACAAGGGTATAATTGCATTTCCTCATTCAGTTTCACAATTTAAAGCTGGCTGGCCAACAGCATATCCGTACCGCGGGGCACTCGGGGTGTCTGCCTGAGGCTTGGCTCTGCTGCCCCAGTCCCAGCTGAAGTGAGTGCCGCAGAGGTCCCCAGCCAGGGCTGCCACCGTCTGCCTGGGGCACGAGTGGCACGGGGCAGGGGTGGCGGGGCCAGGTGGCACCTGGGACATGCCAGGACCTCATCCGGACCTGCCAAGGGGGTGGGTGCTGGCCAAAAGGCAGGGAGCACTTGGTGACATTTCTTACGAAGCTGAACCATCTCGCATCCTCTTGGCAGATAACGGGACCTGGACCCAGCTGTGGCTCGTCTCCGAGTACCACGAGCAAGGGTCCCTGTTCGACTACCTGAACAGGGGCACGGTGACAGTGGAGGGCATGGTGAGACTGGCACTGTCCATCGCCAGCGGGCTGGCACACCTGCACATGGAGATTGTGGGCACGCAGGGTAAGCACTTCTCCTCCTCTGCCCTTCAGGTGTGTTAGGGGACTCCATGGTGCTGACAGAGCACGTGCTATTTAGCTGGTACAGCCGTGCATCCTACGCGCTGTTGCAGCGCCTGAAATGGTATTGGCATAAGCATACGTGGTACAGGATAGACAGAGACTAGGAATACAGTCTTCCCAACTGAGTTTGTGGTCCTCTTAGCTTTTAAAATGCAGATTTTCTGATCTTCAGCACTGTTTCTGCTGCAATTTGGGATAGCCTAAGTACACCCCTTCCTTGCCAGTCAGGCACAAAGAATATTGGGGCTGTCTCTGTTCGGATAAACAAAACTCTCCTGTTATTGACATGATAATGAAGCAGCCACTTCACAGAGCTAACCACTGTGTTTGGGTAGTGCTGCAGCTAATTGTGTCTGTTTCAAAAAACACTCATTGCCTGTCTGCTCCAGCCTTGGTAAGTGAGCATCTGTGGGAGCAGCTCTTTTAGAGGGGTGCGCTAATGAATGATTCTCTAAATGACTTTGGAGTGGGAATTTACAGTTCTGTTTCTGAAATAGACATATTTGAACAAAAATGCCTTGCTTTTTTTTTATTATTATTATTTGATAGCATTGATCAGAGCTTTACTTGGAACAAATTTGCCTGTCATGTTTTTTACAAGGTATAACACCAAAGCTGAATAAAACTGTTTTTGTTTTACTTGCTCATTATACTAAAATTTGTGCTGTGATCATCAGAACAGACAGCAGTTCTTTTTTGTGAGCAGGCAAGCCAGCGATCGCACACAGAGACCTGAAATCCAAGAACATCCTGGTGAAGAGGAACGAGAGCTGTGCCATTGCAGACCTGGGGCTGGCTGTGAAGCACGACTCCGTGCTCAACACCATCGACATCCCCCAGAACCCGCGGGTGGGGACGAGGAGGTGCGGGCAGGCAGCACAACGAGCTTCCCTGCAGGCTCCCGGCACGTCCCTGCTGGCGCTGGCGGGGTGGTGCGGTGCGGTCAGCATGGGCTGGTGGCACTGGGCACAGGAGGCCACTGTGTGTGCCGCTGGGCAGCCCGCACATCCTTCCCAGCGCTGCAATGACCCGAGGTGGCCATGGCACCCTCTTTCCTGTCTGCATGTCTGTCAGTGATGCTGCTAGCAGCTGAGGGTGAGAAGTCAGCAGAGCAAGGCTGAGGCTTGCTGCTTGTGGCAGTGGACGTGCCCAGTTTTTTGGTGTATCCCCCCTCTGGATGTCAGGGGGGCTTCAGGTGGCATAGGGTGCAGCAAGCACTTGCCCTGCATGGTGTGAATCACTTTCCCTGAACGTCTCAGTGTCGTTTTTCACTGAGGCCAACACTCTTGCTTTCACTCAGAATTACTGTAAGAAGGATTTTCAGGTTTCCCTTTTCTTACAGTAGGACTGGCTGCTACCTGGCTCCGTCACGTGGCAGCGCAGCCGCAGTCATCTGTGCGAGCTGGCTCTAGCAAACTGACCTGTGTGTCCTTTAAAGGTACATGGCTCCTGAGATACTTGATGATGCGATGAACACGAACATCTTCGAGTCCTTCAAGCGTGCAGACATCTACTCTCTTGGGCTAGTGTACTGGGAGGTAGCACGAAGGTGTTGCGTTGGAGGTGAGCTTTCTGCCCTTTTTATTTTGCCGTCCAGCCTGCTTTCATCCTAAATAAACCAAACACAATTAAAGGAACCATGTTCCTGGCCCTGTACTCTCAATTACCCTGGTAGAACGTGGAGGCAGAAATCTGTTGTTGAGCACTTGTTCTGCACCAAGAAACAAGGTGGCCCCAAATGTCCCTGTTCCTCCTCATTGCCTATAAAAACAATCAGAGTTTATTCTGGAGCAGCGATTGTGCGTTTTGTGTGCCCTAAACGATAAATCTTTCCTAGGAATCACTGAGGAATACCAGCTGCCTTACTATGATGTAGTGCCTTCTGATCCATCGATAGAAGATATGAGAAGGGTAGTTTGTGAGCAGAAGCTCAGACCAAATATCCCAAACCAGTGGCAAAGCTGTGAGGTAAAAGCAGTTTTCCACTTTATTATAAAACCTACCTAAATAAAGACAGAATTTTTCAGTGAGACAGAGGGAAGCCTGTGCCTAGCCTCCACTCAGTTTAAATGCATTCAGATGTCTAGGCTTGTTTCAGCTCCCAGATCAATGCGAAGCTGTCTTAGCACCAAATTCCGAACTTCTTTCTTTGACTGTGGTAGATAGGTCTTGATTTATAGCATTGCTGTTGTTCTCTCTTTTCAGAGAGCTACATTTTATCTTCCAGTATTGCATTAAGATATATTTTATCTTCTAGTATTGCATTAAGCAGCTGAAAGCAGCAGGCGGTGGTTCTGTTCCTGACCTGTTTTCCTAACTTGTGATTTGAAGGCACTGCGAGTGATGGGCCGGATAATGCGCGAGTGCTGGTACGCTAACGGAGCCGCCCGGCTGACTGCGCTCCGCATCAAGAAGACAATTTCACAGCTCTGCATGCAGGAAGACTCCAAAGCCTAACAGAACTCCTAGGAGGAAGATGGGAATGCATTCTTCTGTTCATCTTTTAACATGTGATATTATTTTTATTTTTGGTCTACCTCACATAATGTGGTTCAGTATTTAAGTGCCCGGACCAGAGCACTGACATCTAGCTTCATAGTTGGCCACTGGGAGGGGCAGCTTTTGACCTGTAGTTCTTGTTTTGTACAGCAAGTCCCTGGTTTGTAGGGGTTTTCTAAAGTATTTTAGATACTAGGTTGAACAGCAGAAAGGAGCTTTAAACACTACCACAGTGTAAAAATACCTTTTGCTATTGCGCTTATAACCTCAGTCAAAACCCAAAGCTTACTGCAAACAGCCAGGATTGGTTAAAGTGTTTGCAAGAAAAACCACACATTTTATCCTCAAATGAAGTAAAAGACCAAATTTAATCAAGCTTTTTACATATTTCTACACAGGAATCTGAAAAGGGGCTATAAGTAAAATGAATTTTTAAATACTGTATTTATCAATACCTAAGTGAGTAAGATGAAAATTCCACTAAGCGTGTATATTATGAACAAAAGTATTTAGTTGGTTTTTTTAAAATAACTTTTATTTTTTTTTTGTCTTGATTTTTATATATTGTTATAGTTAGGATTTGGAATTATTTTGTTCTTTTCACCTGAGTTGAACATATTGATCAAGGGCCAATTTTTCTTTTTAACAGTTAGTAGGAAAAACAAAGCAGGCAATAATTTTCTGATAGACACATAGGGATGGAATGGGAGGAATTTTACCATAGCTGAGAAAATGTGTATTTTTAAACAGCATCTTGCCAATCCATCATTGGTAACGTTTTGTAGTGCCTTTTGATGTTTTAGGGGGAAGCTTTAACAAAGCTGGTTCTTGGAAAGCAGCAGAAGCCTGGCAGAACGGCTCGCTTCCCGTGGTGGCGACGTGTGTGATGAGCCCACCTTGCAAAAAGTCAGTGCAGCCTATTCAGAAGTTTCCTATGAATTTCTGTAGTAGCACCAGGTTGGTGGAAAGTGTCAACGTCCCTGATCTTGTTTCCGTAGTACTGCAAGCTATGAAAAGCAGGGTGTCTTCAAAATGCCCCCATGTTCTGGCATTGTATGACTTCTGTCCCAGTCCATGGTCCACACATTTGAATATATTATTCTAGCGTTTTTAGCTGCCAGCATTATATGTTTCACAAGTACTTTGTTTCTTTAGGTGTTTAAATCCAGGCAGTCCATGGAAGTTAAACCCAGAGATGTCTCCAGAGTAAAGCTTTGCAAAAATTTGGTGTAGCACCCACTTACTTCTGTGGAAGCAAGCTATTAGCTGATCATGGTATTTAAGATCAAGCTTTGATATGAAACTTCTTGGACAGGGGCTTCTACATGGAAGAATGATTAGAACTTTCAGTGAGTGGGATGTCAGTAGTATTAATATCGCATGGTTCATGCTGGTGCACAAACTCTAGGACATTATGGACTCTTATGGGTGTTAGTTGCCACGTAAATAGGCTCTAGAGAAACTTACCTTCTTGTGTAACTTTTATTGGCTTCTGCTTGTGTTAAACAATGCAAGTGTTTGCCTCATGTTATGGTCTGTTAGCTGAATGGTGAAGAAGATTTCTACCAGATTACTAGTGGATTTTTTTTTTTTTTTTTTTTTTTCTGGTATGCTTTCTGAGATGTAATCAAAGTCTTCTGATAGATTTAATTCTTAAATGATTCAACTGCATGAACTACATCAGGAGAGTTCAACAGGTGTGTACAGTGGGAAAAGGCAACTTCTCATCCACTGAAATCAGCTTGTGTTGAAATTGTAGAATAGGGTGTCTGAAATCAATGGCAGTGGAATAGAGTAACTGCAAGCACTATGCTGATATAGGGCTGCTTCTTCAAAGTATTTAAGCTGTGCAGGTGAGATGAACTGTTCAGAACTGCTTTAGCACTCGGGAAGGTGCCTGGGTGAAATGGTCAATCTTTCCAAAACTCTCAACACTGATAGATCCAGTCAGTTTTTTGTGCTGAGGAGAGACACTCAAATATTTGTGAATAGCCAGAGCAGTGTGTTAAGATGTGCACTACAAACAACGTGCCCGAACAATTAACAGTGAGGAGAACATACCAAAGAGTAAAGCTACTGAAGTTTCAGAGCCCTCTTACTGGGCTGCCTGATGTTACACAGTGGATGTGAACAATTACCCTGAGCAACTTTAAAAATTGCTCCAGTGTATTTTTGAACGTCTGCTACTCACAGCATGGTGTGGCAGCACAAATTGCAGCATTGCTTACGAACATGGAAGTTGTAAATCACAAAACACAAATAATAATTTAAAATAACACTGGAATAACTGAAGGAAGCCATCATAAAACAAGACGTTCCATAAGCAGAATGCAGCAGAAGCCCTTTTGTGTGAGGCACACCCAGCCCTGCATGGGCAGCAGTGCGGTCTCGCGTTGGCGGCGTGGTTTGCAGCTGAGCGGGCTTGTGGTGGCAGGGAGGAGCAGTGTGAAGGAACCGCCTCAGCAGTGGTGCTGGTGGTGTCTGCAGCAGCCTTGAGACACGAGGACTCATGAGTGGAAAGCTGATCAGTTGCTGTACAAAATGTACATGATGCAACATGACCAAGGGAGACCTTAAGGTTACCTTATATGACTTTTACAATACTCTTTTTTTTTTTTTTTTCCCTAAAATGGAGGCAGTCTTTGAACTTCATGGGGAGAGTGATCAGAATACTCTGACTTTTCCTTTGTTTCAAATTCACTAATATGCACTTTTTTTTTTCTATATTATCATTTGAAAATGTCTATGCCCTTGAAGCATATCAGATCACTGTTGCTGGCGCTTTTTTTCCATGTAAGTTTGATTGCACGCTGGTAGAATTTGGTGTCTATGCAGAAGCTCATCTGGGTCAGGACTTGTGCTAGTCTGAAGTCTCACTGTGAAATTAAATATTGGGCTTTTGGGTGTTAGGCCGCTGGGCAGCCCCTGTGGTGACCTGCTGTGGGGCACAACAAGGAGATGCTCCTGCTTCTCCTCTGTCATTTGCCCTGGATCACAGCCTGCTCCTCCTACTTCTTTATTCCAGTCTGGCTTTGGACACCAGAATAACCAACATATATAACTTTTTATTAGTTGAAAATGCCACTTTCTTGTTTTTTTTCAGACATATGTGGTTTGGATCTTTATGTTATGGTTTTTCAGTTTTCCCCATAGAGTCCCTGCAAACCACTGTCCTAGAATTTGAAAAAACCTGCTTTGGAGCCAGGGGAAGCTCTGCTGGGCTGAATGGTAGGTTGGCTTGGTCACAGCTCCAGCCTGTCAACACTTCAAATCTTGTCCTGTGTGTATCTTGGGGCACAAGAAGCTATGGTCTGTTTTTCCTCGCTTTTCATTTTGGTCAATATTTTTGCATTGACTTTGTTTTTGTTTTGTTTTGTTTGAGAGGTAAATATATATTTTAGTAAACCAGAGTTAAACATAACAGAGCCAAGTGGCTGATACTGTTGTATTGGGCTTTAAAATGTTTGTAAACCATGTGCTTCTTTTAAAAACAAAACAAAACCTTTGTTTTAGATGCCTTTTCTCTCAGTGTAGATGTGTCATGTTCAAATTTAAAAATAGAGGTTATACTGAGCTATTTCTTTGCTCTTTTAGGGAGCCTTTGGTTTCTAAAGACAGAGATTAGTATATTTCCTGCTAATCTCCAGTTAAAGCACAAATTCTGAAGCTCACAGAATTTTTCAAGCTTGATGATGCTCAAGGCTAGTGACTATATTTAGCCCTTCCTAAATGATTCTTCTAGTTTGGGGGAATTACTTGTAATAAAAACCTAAAACTTAATGCATGGAACATGAATTGAAAGGGAAAGATAATTAATGAACTTTTTCTCTTGAACCTATTTTTTTTGTCTCCTTAAGTCTTCCCCCCACAAAAATACCCTATGAGAAATTCAAACTGTAATCTCTTTTGCACTTTGCTGTTTTAATAGTCATTTGCACTTAACCAAGATAATTCCCTCATGTAATCCTATATTTTAGCTATTGTTAGGTCACTTTTTCTTGGTGGGGGGGGGTATACATTCAGGAATTATAAATAAATTTGTGTAGAAGCATATCTAGTCCCTACAACAGGTCTTGACGTTGGACAGCACGATATCTTCCTGCTGTCTGTACCTGCCAGGATCTCCTGTGACCGGTGATGGGCTCTGGCTGCCCTCAGTCCCCAGCACGTCCTTGCTAATGGGAAGGAAGGTTTTTGTTTGTTTGTTTCACATGTTGTTGTTGAGGACAGTATCTTACAAAGTGCCTCACCACGACATGGAAATGCTTGGCACCAGCGCTCCTTGCTGTGGCAGGTATTGCCTGGGTAGGGCGTGCAGTGGTCCTGCCGATGCAGTAGAGTTCCTTGGGAGGACCGGTGGGAAGACACCCTGTTGCATGGGTCTCAGCCAACAGGTACAAATGCGTGCGTGCGTTTTTGTGTAGTGGTGTATGTTTATGAATACCGAGACTCAAAGCTCCAGCTCTGGTTTAGCACCAGTTCTGCAGAGCTCTCCTTGGCCAGCCAGCAGGGCGCCGTGCCCCCTCCCGCAGCAGCTCCTGGGGACGGGGCATTGCGAGCGGCGTGTCTGTCGTTTGAAGCCATGCAGCGGGGACCCTCGTGTCACGTTGTGGCCCTCCGGTAGGTGTAAACCTTTAGGGAAAGACATCCGTGTTCTGTTCGAACAGGCAGCACAATTTATGAATGTACAGGGAGGGGGGTGGGGGACGGAGGAGGGTGAAAGCATTAAGAGGTACAATATATTTCTACAGAATATAAGAAATGTGCAATAAATTGTAACCAAAGGCTATGAATGTATTTTTGGCATAAATAGACTGAATGTATTTTGAATGTAGCTATCACATTTGTGTCTAAATCTGCTGTGGTTTTCAGTCCCCAAAGAGAAATGTGTAGTGTTCTGTCAATCTAAAAAAAAACCAGTTTGTCTTTTTTTTTTTTTTTAATTATGTTTTTCTTTTTAAGAAGCATTAATATTTTATCTGGAAGTACTGTAATATTTTAGAACTTAGTATAGCAGTAAAGGGATGAAATTCAGTCTACATATTGTGAAATACCTAATCTAGTGTACATTGCAGCAAGTTATTTTTAAAACTATTGCTCAAGTTACTGCTTGAAATCTCAGCTGCCCCTGGATGTAAATAATTTGTTGAAATGTTGTATTTTGTATGCATATTTTACATACCAATATACTTTCAGAAAGATGTGGAGATTTTAATAAACTAAGCACACTCTGTCGCTGTGTTCCCATGAAGTGTAAACCTCCGTTTGTTATGTCCGTTTTGTGAGGGCTTTGAGGGCTGTTTCAGGTAGCCTGTAGACAGCGAAGGTGTCAAGCATGACCACAGCTCTCCCACAGCAGTGCGTGCCCCCAGCCCCGGCTCTGCTGTGCCATGGTCGTGCTGGCCGGGGGTGCCACTGCCGAGCACGGTGCTCCTGGCCATCTGCAGGAGCCGGGGAAGGCCAAATCCCTGCTGCTCACCCCTCCCTGCAGCACCCGAAGGGGGAATTGTCTCTGTCTGGAGGGGCACCTGCATGCCAGGGGGGTCCTGCGTGGGAGGGCAGCGGGCAGCAGCGGTGGTGCAGGAGTGCAGCCCGCCTGTCCCGCCTGTGCTGCTCCTGCACATGGCAATGCATGGCGTGTTGCATCAGCCTCTACTCCGTAAAGGAGGTGGGCAGCAAGGGAGCCCCGTGGTGAACCGGTGTGCTCCGTGTGCCCTGGTGCCTCTGGTCTGGGCAGCCGCAGCCTGCTCCATGCCGGAGCAGCCGGCTTGAGACGAGGGGCTGCCTTCTGGCTCCCATGGGGAGGAGACATGGCCTTGGGCCTTGTGCGTGCTCCTGTGCCATGGCACGCTTTGCTCGTCAGCGCTGGCTGGGCTTCACTAAATACAGAGGTCACTGGACCCCATCCTCCCAGCTGTTTAAGCTCTTCAGTTCTGAACTCCTTGCTTGAAAATCCCTGTTACATAGCCATAACCTGGGGTTTTAGGTCCGGCTGTGTTCAAATTGAAGTCACATCAGCATAAAATCCACCACCCTACTATAAAGCAGTAATGAGATGCTTGTGACTCTTGAAGGGTATTGTGGACTTCTGTTGCTTACTTACATTGAGCACTGTCTTGCAGGCAATCGCTTGTCAGTTCTGTCCTGCGAGAGACAGGAACCCAGGTAAGTGTGCTCTTACTTTTTGGTAACTGCCCGTTTCAAGGATGATTTTTGAAGTGTGACGCTGTCTGTGACATGTGCATTGTGCTTGCTTTGAGGCACACGGCAGCAGCCACCTTCAGCTGCATGGGGCTTGCTCACGGGTGTGGGCTGCTGTCACCCGACGGGTGCAAGCCCGCTGCCTGCCAGCAGAGCCTGTGGGCAGCCATCGGACAGGGGCAGCTCATCCCATGGGACAGGGGCAGCTCATCCCGTGGGACAGGGGCGGCTCATCCCGTGGGACAGGGGCGGCTCATCCCGTGGGACAGGCGAGCGCTCCCATGTGCGGGCGCTGCGCCCCAGCCTCTGCAGCTACGCTCAGTGTCTGGCTTGGTGCTCGGCATGTCAGCAACATGCCGGAGGCTTTCATGTGGGGGAGTGTTCAGGTCAAACTAGTTGGTGTGCTTGGGGTCTAAAAGAGAAAATGTCAGTGCTCCATGTCTTTGTCTTCAGGTAAATTGACTGCACTGGAGTCATCAGTGTACACCTAGAGTCAAAGGTGAAGAGCCAGCTCTGCAGATGCACGGAGCTGCAGGTCCACATCCTGCAGAGGATACCTCCCTTTGCTTTCCTCCTGCCAGGGTAACGAGAGTGCAGGCCCTGCTGGCAGCTCGGAGCTGGAAGGATGGGCTCTTCAGCAGTGGGTGGCTTCACACGAGCTCTGATCCCAGGAACGCTTCCCACTGCATTCTGAGTGTTTCAGAGTTAGATTAATGGTGAGCTCAGCTGCAAAGGCATGGTGAGATGCTAACCCCTGCTCTCCGTCCACGAGGCTGTGACTCCCTTCCAAGATCTGTAGCTGGTGTTTCCTGTCCGTTGAGCACACAGTGAGCTGAACGTGTAGCAGTGGCTGACTAGAAATCACTGTGATGCAGCATGCAGTGCATGGAGGCTTTGTTTTGTAATGGAAGTTGTTAATGAACAGCTCACCACGGGAGGCTTAGATTGGATATTAGGAAAAACTTCTTTACTGAAAGGGTCATTAGGCGTTGGAATGGGCTGCCCAGGGAAGTGGCTGAGGTATTTAAAAGACATTTAGATGGAGAGCTTAGTGATATGGTTTAGTGGAGGACTTGTTAGTGTTAGGTCAGAGGTTGGACTAGGTTAGCTTGGAGGTCTCTTCCAACCTAGATGATTCTGTGATTCTGTAATGAAGTTTAAAGATTTTAGTCTTTAAGAGGCTGAAGGGTGGTGTGTACACATGCACTAATTCATGTAAAGAGCTTGCATGCCTGCACACAGGAGGAGCAGTTCATGCCTGCACAGCATCGGCTGAGCCCCTGGGGGTTGGATGCAGGGGTTATCCCACAGCTATGGGAATGTCATAGTCCCACCAGCAAATGACTTGGGCTTTTTGAAAGCTGAAGCGTCTCATTTCATTCTTTCCTGGGCCTGCTGGACTGTGGGAACACAGGAAGTGTGTGAGTTCGGGAGAGCCAGGGAAATGTGTAGGCAGTCCATAAAGAAAATTAAAAGGAGGAAAAATAGCAAGGAAACAAAAGCAAAACCAACTAACCAACCAAAACCCAAACCCAACAATCCCCAGTGAAGAGGCTGTAGTGTTTTCATGTTGTGAAGGCAGGACCTCTTCCTCTCTCATTGTGTTTGATTACGTCTTAGTTGTTTGGTAGCAATTGCATTTCACTGTTTGTTGTTGCCCATGTGTCCTGTGTCTGAACAGTCTGGGTGGGAGGGCACTACTTTATCCATCTGCCTCACAGTTTAGGGCTGTCTTTGGAAGCCAGGGACCCTCTTTTAAGGTAATGTCACTTAATATTAAAGAATACACTTCAGATACTGCTGTCATTAATACCATAATGAGAATAGGATCTGGCATCTGACTAGAACCTGGGTTCAAAGCACATGTAAAAGAAACTGAAAAATGCTTGAATTTTTTTCCATGCAGTATTTTAATAAAGTTTTCTTTTCTTTGCAAATAACATTCTAAACATTGCAGTGGACTTTAAGTATGCTTGTAATAATTCAATAAGCTCATGTTCCAGACCTGATATGGTATGTCTTACAAATAATTATTTTCCTGCTTCATGCTAATCCTTTCAATAAAGCATCTAAGGGGAAGGAAGGGGTGATTTCTGCACTCTGAGTGTGATGGTTATGAGCTTACTGAAAGATTTGCTTCAAGTTGCTCAGTGCTGGGCACATTTGCTATAACTCTAGAAGCCTCCAGAGGCAGAGGACTACTCTTGAGAAGCACTCATTTCATAGGGCTACCAAAACAGTAGCAGCTATGTTTGCCATTTAGAAATTTATTTCCAGTGAAACAGAAAAAAAATCATAGGGTAAAAATAAGTGTGTTAGCTTTTCAGGCCCTCTCGTGGATGAACAGTCCACTGCAGCGGGAGTAGAGGAGGTAGAAAAAGGCCCCTAAAGCTACTCTGTGCTGATTTTGTTGTGGTGATAACATAAAGGACAACAGCAGGTTTGGGGTTTAACGAGATTTACATAATTTGCCTAGGCCTTCTCCTCTAGTGAGGAATGCAATAGCTAAGAAGCTGCTTTTTCAGAACTGTGCCATAGGAGGCATTTGGTCTGATGTCTTGGTACTAGCAAAATTATGGAAAAGTTTAATAGGAAATTGATACTCAACTGTGATTGTATGTGTGTGTGTGAATGTAACACTGAAAAAAACTGTTTTAAACACTGAGGTTATTTTGAAGATTATAAAAGATGGACACATTAAAATTATATTTTAATGAAACAAGACCAGGTGGGGCACTACAATACAGTGGTACTGAAGTTGTCTGGGGATCTTCCATTGTTATAAGCAGTTATTTACACATATTTACACATCATGCAGCTGAATGCCCTGAGAGCTGGTAGAACTGTGAAGCTGTGTTCCCCAGATGCACTCCAGTGATAGGTAGCAGAAATCTCCCTTAACATGACAGCCTTGCTGAGAAACATATCAATCTGCATTTTATCCCTGATATCATAAACTTCTTGTTCTCAGGTACCCAAACACCTGCACAGCCATTGTGAAATCCTGGTATGCCCAGAGGTTTATTACAATGGTCAGATGACAGCAAACAATCAAATTTGTCTTTCAGGATTTCTCTAGCATGGATTGGCAAAGCTCTTGTTGCCGTCACAGGGAGGACACCAAGGTCAGTGTGAAGTTGCACACAAACTGTGTATCTTTGATGTGTCATCTCATATGAATATAAAAATCTTCCTCTATGTTTTTATACACATGCACGTTAACATATATCAGATGGAACCATACAAATCTCTGTACTGCATTGAAAAAACTGAGGATTTTGTTTTCCTCCAACTAGTTATTTTCATTAAATATACTGCCAAGTACTTGGTATGTATTTGTTAAAAAATGAACTGTACAGATACTTGGCATACTTCTGAACTGCTGCTCATGCAGCTGAAGCTGCATTCAATTAGATCTGTTGTAAAAGACCTTTTTGATTTAATTGGTAAATTAAATGAGAGGTGCTGGAAATTTACTGGCTATAAAAAAAGCCACCAAGACTATTACTCAGGATCATTATCTTGCACTTTTGCAAGTGTTTGAAAATCGAATGTAAAATCATGGAAACAAAGGTTAGGAATCTAAGCTTTCAGGACAATCTCAACTCTCAGCAAGAGGGCTGTTCAGGATTTCTTGAAAATCAGCCTTATGTTTCATGAGTATTGTTAATATTCTGCAAATTTCATGTGTTGGTTAGGAAAGCAGAGAAGAGCATATGGGATGGATTAGCAGCTAAGGGGAGAGGCACATGGGGTGATACTCATTTGGGTATGCAAACCGTTATTCTGAGTCATTGCACGGCTTGCCAGCTACTTGTCAAGTGGAAAATCTGGTGGCACAAAGGATTAGCCACTTATACAAAATGGCTTTTGTGGTTTTTCTATATTTTAAAGTGTGAAAATACAAAACTTAGAAGTCTGTCTTAGAAAAATATGTAGACTATTTGTTTGAAACCATGCAGCAGATTTCATGCAGGCCCCAGGATGGTCTATGCATGCTCATCAAGCCAGTCTGTATTACTGCAGGTGAAGTTACTCAGCTCAGACTATCTCACAGGGACACCCTCTTGTTGCCTTTTCAGCAAGATCACTTAAGAACCAGTTCTGGTTTTGTGATATGCATGCAAACCCTTTCCAAGTCAGTGGTGGTCCATCTAATTATCGAAATGCAAAATCAGTCCGTTAACGTCATGTGAGTTTGTTAGTTCCTTTTCACAACAGCTAGAATTTTGCAGTGAATTAGACCAAGGAAGCAGGGTGAAGAATATGAGGGATAGATGTCTGCTGGGAAAGACCGAGCCTGGATGTGCCTGGGGAAGCCAGGCCAGGCCTGAGGAGACGGCACCGAAAAAGCCGCAGGCTCTGCCCTTTCTGTCAGCACAGAGGAACCAGTGCCGTGTGTCTGTCCAGGCCACGTGGAGGTACAAGAGCGACCCATGTCCTCAGGGCAAATGATGGGTAGGGTGGTGGGGCTGCTGGTGCAGGTCCCCCATACCCTATCCTGATAGGAGATTTAATTTGTTTCTCTTCTTGGCTTGTTTGGAGATGAGTCACTTGGTTTCAGAAACGTAAAAGAGGGTTGCCTGAGGAACTGAAATGCACTTTGTTTGTTTTCAAAGGCACTCGGCGGGGTGAGGGTGAGCAGCAAAGAAGGAAGAGGCTTTGAGTCACCACAGTCCCTGCATTACTCAGCCTGCTTTAGGCACTGAGCCGTTGCCATCCCTGGGGTACAGATCACTTTGCTCAGGAAAAATGGGAGAGCTTTCCTCCTGTCATACTTTCCCCTTCGTCCGTCTCCCCCTCCCCTTTTTCCCCCTTCTTCCTTTTCCTTTTTTTCTCTCGCCTGAGCAAGCTCCATGGGAGAGGCCTGAGCTGCCAGCACGGACAGAGCAGTGCCTCACCGGGGAGCATCCCCCCACGCCGGGATGTACGGCCATCCCCATCCATCTCCACTGCCGTGCTCTGCGTGCAGACTGCTGTGCTGAACGGCCCTCCGTGCCGGCATGGAGGGCAGAGCATGGGGCAGCTTGTGAGGTGAAACTGGGATGATGAAGAGGGAATGGATAAAGAGAATAAAGAATGGATAAAGAATGTTGACTGGAAACATGAACTTCCACAGAACTTTGATAGCACTTAGAAACTGAAATAGTTCGAGCTTGGGCCAGGAAGTTGTTTCTTTTTTTTTTTTTTTTATTTTTTTTTCGTTCCCTCCAGGGCATTTGATTACTTTGTAAATACCTGCCAAATATAAAAACATTTCAGTGGCTGTGTTTTAAATTGGTTAAGTGGTTATACTAAATAGTACGAATGGTAACTCAACCACTGGCTGAAGAAAGAAATGACGTTTGTCAAGGTCCCCAGGGACATACAGGTAGGCACCATCCTTCACACAGGCATTCACTGTCATGAGGGCTAACCCCACAGAGCATTACAGCTCATTCATCACCAGAAATCAGGACTTCTGTGAAATGAAAATAAAAATCCTTTCATTTACCATTGTATCCCAAAGCCTTGTCAGGACTTCTTTAAAAGTGGAAGATATTGTTTTCCTGCCTGCTGTATCACACACATCACCTGCAAAATATGGGGTTTGTCTGGCTTTTGATAGACTAGAATTTTGGTATTGGGAAACAAAAGTTTTGGTGTGCTGATAGCCTTATCTGTCAGGGTTGACATGAAAACCTCCCCCTAAAGCCAGGATATGTGCACCATTTAGCCCATGCACATGGTCCAGGAATCCAAGCTGCAGGGCTGGGAGGCAGCATGACGTGTCTCCCAGTCGTGAAATGCCATCAGTGCGCTTGTGTCTTTTCTTGTCATCTCTGTTTTTGGAGCATAGGCAGGAAGAGTCTTCATTGTTCAGGTTTACCTGGAGCTTAATCATGCAACTTCTGCTGGGCCAAGAGGAGCGCTCAGGTTGCTCCAGCTGGCAGGGCTGGCAGAAGGGCAGACCCCCCTGCATCTCCTGGGAGATGCTCCGATTTTGACAAAAATGACTGGTGCAGCTTAAGGCCATGGCAGCTTTTGCTTTTACTTTTCAAACTAGCCATTGTCTTTAGTAAGCGTAAGACAAATGACAAGATCAGAATTCAGGGTGCGTCAGGCAGGTGGAGGCCTGCCAGGCTGCGGGGGGGGG
>CM021703.1:38937217-38976475 GCA_011074415.1 Stictonetta naevosa | reverse complement strand
CTATACATTCAATGTTACTTTTCGTGGTGGGTTGGGTGGGGGGGCGCGCCGGCGCCCCCGGGGCGCCGCCCCCGCCCCCCCCCCCAGCAGGTCCAAGCTTCGGCTGGTGAACCATCGGTGTCACCTGTTGGTGGTGGAGCTGCACCCCGGCAGTGTCCCCCAGCCACACGCTGTAACTACTGCTGCCAGCCCGCTTCTGGGAGAGTTCTGCTTGGTGGAAAAAACAAAGAGGAACAACAACAACAACCAAACAAAAACACCAAAAAAAAACTATGCTAGGAGTTAGATTTTACTTATCTTTGAATTTGAATGGCCCATCCCACCATGCTTGTGGTTTTACTTACCCTGAGTTTCTGCTCAGATCCTGGTGTGATTTATAGTGTTCGCAGTCCAAAAATGAACTTGTTTAAAGCATGAGAGGAGGCACAGGTTTCTTTTTTAAAATGATGCTTATTTTAAGAACTCATACTGCTTCTTTCGTAATCCTTTACTTCAAAGGTTTTATTTTTCAGTGTGTGAACACTCACAGCCGCAGCCGGACACCCATACGTGCTCCTCCTCCGCAGCCACTTGTGAAGGCAGAGCACTCATAAAGGCATGCAGACCAGCTCTGCACTGAGATGCTGTGACGGCGCCTGCCGGGCTGCACACAGCTTCCACAGCGCCAGCAGCAAGCAGAGCTCGCTCCAGCGCCGCGCTGCTGCACCCCTGCCTGCCTCGCCGTGGGGAGCTGGGTGCCTGAGCTCCGGTACTGTGGTGGTTTAGAGGCACAGGAGATGTCTCTGCTGAGAAAAAGGAGCACCGCTTTTTGATTTGTACTGCTTCTCTGTTTTAAGGGTCAAAACTCCCCTCAAATATTCAAATGCCAGCTAGGGTTAACTGTGACACACTCAGTTCCTTTGTAAAGTTATTTTCCCTGATATTTGTCCAGCCTTCTCAACTGAAGAATCAGGTTTCCAGGTGAGTCCCATGCAGACGTGCAGCCCACCACTCCTGCTGGTGCTGGCCACCAGCGGCTGGCAGGGTCAGAGGACGCCCATCAGCTCCGGAGTGCCCCTGCAGTCACTGACTGGGGCAGGGAGGGGGGTCTGGGCTCTGGGCTCGGGCTCTGGGCTTGCTGCCTGTGGCCGCCAGCTGCTCCTGGGCTGCCTGGAGGGCTGAGGGCCAGCACAGCCAGCAGAGGGAGAGTGCAGCCCTGGTCCTCCCGGGCTTCCAGTTCTCCTTTTGAACCACTTCTCTATCGCCAAAGGGAAGCCGAGACAGACCCTGCTCTAGTGTTTCCTCCCAGGCTTGTCCGTAACACCCAGGGAGCAAGTAACCCACCTGAAGGTTATCAGAGCCTCAAGGGTGCTAACAACCAAGCTGAAATGAACTACAGGTTGCAGGATAACTGCAGTGAAAAACAAAATGGCCTCAAATTCCACAACAGTCACAAGTCCTCCCAGATGTGTTTGCTACTGAGGTAAAACCTTTCAAAGAAATGAACCTTGTGCAAAACTTGCATTTAAAGCTCCTGCACCACGTTCTGGCAGGGGTAGGCATTGCCAAGGTGCTGGTTCCACCTTGCTCCAGGGCAGATTGGTGGCACTGCCCCATGCGGCACCCTGCTGGGACATCATCACACGGCGTGCACAAGGCGGGGTGCAGGCATTGCCCCCTTTTTGCTCGGTGCACAGGGCCTCGCAGGCACGGTGCTTCTGCTGCTGCCCATCGGGTCACCTGCAAGCAGCTCCCGTGGCTCTGCCTCGGCCCCCAGACAGCTCTGTAACAGCCAGTGAGGAGCGGTGGCAAGGAGAGCTTCTGGCCACACTCATCCTGGCGCCATGCTTGTCCCTTGGTTCTGGGGCAGCACCTCATGTCCCTGGCCTCCGACCCCATGCTTATGTTGCTGTTTGCTCACAAACCCGATTTGCTGGTTGAGTCAATGCTCCTTACCGAAGCACGAGCTAACAACATTGTGGGGCACGAGCAGAGCGATGGTTTCAGCTTCTACTTTCAGGCTGTGGCCTTCAGTTCTTGCTTCTCTCCCTGTGGCTGGAAAGTCACACATCAACACAGCTGTCCAGAAAAAAAATATTATTTTCTTGTCTTTGCCAAGAGGTAATTTGAGCAAAGCAAGGGATGCCGAGCAAGTGAAAGAATGAGCAAGCTGAATTCAAGGAAGTGTCTAAAGCCAACAGTTGTTTAAGGACAAATTATTGCAGAAAGTAGAAGCTGTTCAGAGAAAATTGTTACTGTGCACAGGAATGGAAAAGTTAAGCAGATTTCTGTAGTTGCCAAGCCTAGTTCTTAACTCTGTTGTGAGCACAAAACATGCTGAGCAGCCCTGGTGATCTGCAAGAAGAGATTTATGTAATGTGCACCTAAACCACAAGTCACATGGCCCGCTTTCCGTTTTCATACTTGTTGATCGCTCAGAGAGTGTATCTGAGCTCCCTCGGACATGCCAGCGTTCCGCAATGCCTCTTTAGGCACCCTTCTGCTGGCATGTCTTTAAGGAAGCTCATTCAGCAAAACCATAACGCCAGCGCCGTGGGCTTTGGCACGGGGCTGGCGTACGGATCCCATGGGGAGCCGGGGCCGCAGATGGACAGCAGGAGGCTCCAGCACCTGGCCAGCACGGTGGGCACGCTGCCGCGGGGCCGCAAGCAGGTAGGGCACCTCGCCGCCCGGCCGGAGCCCTGGGGGCACGAGCTGGGCTGCCACCGTCACGGGGTTTGCTGCGCGGGCTCCCTGTGCTGGAGTGGTCGCCTCAGGCTGAACGGGATTTGGGGCTGTAATGAAATCTTTCCTGCAGTGACCTCGCAGGGTGCTGTTGAGAGGAGATGCGGGAGGAGGCTGCCCACAGGTGCCTGGGGGCCAGAAGCTCTTCTGCAGTCAATGTCCTGCCCGGGCTGCCTTTCTCCTCCATTTGCAGCTGTGCTGCGAGGCACAGAGGCTCCTGCTACTGGGGGTACCCTTAAATTCGGGTTTGCTTCGGCATGGTGGTCTGTCTGGGCTTTCCTTTGTTCTGCATCTCTGGCAAGAAGCTCTTCCTCCCAGACTTTGGAGTATTTTGCTATGACAATAAGCTACTTTGGCTGTCTGTTTCACTGTGTTTTTCATGCAGAACAGTAAATTCTGTTGTTTCCAACCAGAGTCCAACAAAACTCTTTTGCTGCTGTTGCAAATTACCAGCTGAGCAATTCTAACTTGTCTATTTGTCTAGTGTGAATACGCTTAAATAGAAAGCGCTTGTAACACATAATTTCAAAGTATTATCAGAAAACTGGAACACAATGTCTGTGCACTTAAGGCTTTGCTTTGCGCAGTAGCAGAAATGCACTCCATCCATCTCGTTGTACGAGCCTGGGAAGATAAAGGAGAGCCAGAACCAGACAAATGCTGGGAACGCAGTCACTGCCTTGGTTCAGCCACCACCAGCGGTGACAGAGGAGCACTTTGCGTGGCGATTGCTCCAGATGTAGAGATAAACAAATGATAATGGCTGTGACGCAACTGTGTGTGTGTTAAAGATAAATTACAGCACGTATGTCAGGAATGGGACCTGCTCTGCAGAGACCTCGCCTTGTGCACACGCTGTGGGGCTGAGCAGCCCAGGCTTAACTCTCCCACCTCATGCACAGTTTATTATTACTATGTCACCTCTCCTTCCTCTCCTTTTCTCTCTCCAAGTAAATGCAAATTTATGATATGGAGGTTTTATAGGTGGTCTTACAGTGGCAAGACTTTATACCATTGAAGCCTGGGATGTTTTATATACTGATAACGTAATTCCTTATTTGTTGTTCACTGAAAGTGAAGGGAAGAACTGATATTTAGCACTGATCCTTTTTTTTTTTTTTTTTTTTTTTTTTTTTCCCAGGCCTCTTTAGTCACAGGTCTGCCTTGCCTGAAGCAGGGATGCCAGGTGCTTGTTGCCATGGCCATGCATCAGCTTGGAAATGCTATGTGGCCACCACTAGAAACTGCTGAGAGCTGGCTGCCGTTTTCTTAGCGTGTGTGTGCTTTCTGCATTTTCTCGTAGGTGTTAAGTTTATAAATGCCCACAGATTTTTAGGGGAAAGGTATGAAAGAAAGGCGAGGTCTTAGCATAACGGAAGCATGATTTAGGCACCATATAGGTAATCGTTACAGTTTTAATGGAAGTGATGGCAATCCCTGGCTTCTACTCTTGGAGCCTCACTCTGTCAGAGTTTTGTGATGTGATGGGAGATCCATCTCTGAAGCCCTACTGAATGCGGGGTTTCTCTTTAGTGGTTGTGCCTCTTGTTCTCCCAGTTTGTACTGTCCTGAGTAGTTACACCGATTGTTTTTTTTTTTTTTTTTTTTTTTTAACTCTGTAATGTTAACACCTCAGTAGTGCTTCATTTTGCATTTAGAAAGTTGGAAAAAAATGCAAGAGCTCATTTTTCCAGGGCTTAAATTCCAACACAATAAAAATACACATAAATTCCTCCAGCTATGGCCTCATGCAGGCGAGTGCCGTGCTTTGCACCAGAACGTGCTGTGGCCACCTGCGCCTCGCCGAGCTTGCTGCCAGCACAGAAAAGGGCTCTGAGAGCGGTGCTGAGTGCTCTTGCAGTCCTGCACTTGGCTCTGCCTGAAGCTCTGAGCATTTATGCTCGCTTTTGACTGATGGCCTTTTTCTATTTTAAAGTGCAACCATTTTTCTGAAGTTGTGCCCCGTTTGCTCACAGTTTCGTCGTGCTGCATGTGTTTCCTTTTCAGGAAGCCTCCAGTGGCTGTGCAAAGTGGGGAGATGCTTCTCCTGCCCCCGATTTTTTTCCCGGGGCAGGGCTGCGGCCCCTGGGCTCCTGAGCCCTGCCTGTGGTGACTGGTGCGACCTCAGCACGGCTCCGCGCCCTGCGCCTCCTCCAAAACACCTGACTTAGAGAGTGCCCCACGGAACTGCGAACCTACTGACCCTTTTCCTCTCCCATTTCTGGTTCCAGCTCGCTTTAACTAGATCCAGCTCCTTGGGCGACTCCTCCAGGCCACAGAGGTAGGAAGATTCCCTTCTGTAACAGCCACGGCTCCTCGCGTGCGCTGGGAGAAGCGCAGCCCGCCAGGCTGGGGCCCGGGGAGCGAGGCGTGCTGGTGCCTCTGCCAGCACGGAGCGGGGCAGCGACGGGGATGGGACCCTGCTAGAAAGGGAGTGCACCCTGGGGGCTGTGCGTAATTCTGAGTGTTTTCCTTACAGACACCTTGTCGCTATATTCAAAGATGACAAAGAGGCGTTTGGGTTTGAAATTCAGGTAAGACTTAAAGGACGAGTCAATTCATTTAATAATAAAATCTGGTGCAAACTCTTAAGTGTCACATCCTACAAATTATGTTAATAGAGCCGTGATGAAGAAATGGGATGCATTTCTGATGTTTTTTCATAGCGAAGGTCACAGATAAGTGTTTCTGACCTGCCAGAAGTCAGCGCACTGAGAGCAGGAGAAATCTCAAGTGTGCAATGGTAACACGTTCTTTCTTCCCTAGTTGAGTATTTTTCAGAGAATTTTGTATGGAAATATTTTTATATAAAAAGAGAGATCAAACAGCTCTTTTCCTAAAAAAACACCTTGTGCTTGCTGTACAAGGCAGTGTGGTTACTGCCTCAAGGCACAACTGAGGGTGTGAAATAAACCACATGGGAACATCTGCAGAGCGTATGAACAAGGCATTTTGAAGCACCCTCAAGGAAGCATTAGGCATCGCAGCCGAGCCACACACCTCTTCTGTGAGAGCAGGAGCTGCTCTGTCCCGGCGGTGCATGAGAACACCTCCCACGCTGCCCCTTTGGTCTCATTTACTGCTGCTTCAGCGCATCTTCAGAGCACTTGCCTTCATCTGCGCACAAAGGGAAAATACTAACTTCAATGAAATGAGTGCATTAGGAAAATCTTAACTTTTTAAGATTTGATTCTGTGACTAATGAATGTGGAAGTGTTCAGCTCAGGAACAGTAGAGAGCTTTCAGAAGTGAAGATAATTGAGTCAATTTTTGGGCTTTTGTATAAATTGTCAGGGTGGATTTTCATTTTATGTGACATTCTGATTAAAATTAATTGTTCTTGGCATATTTCTTCCTGAACGTACATTCAGCGTAAGCATTTCACTAGAAAGTCCAGGCTCTGAAAAGACAGCATCTGTCTGGTACTAAAAATAATCCATTATTTAGAAGTTGCAGTTCCATTACTATAATTTAAATTTAAGCAAACCAGAATAAGATGATGTGAAACTCTAGGTCCACCATCTGCAGGGAATTTGTGAGAATTACAGTGATGGCTGAGTGCCAGAGTTTCTCGCGAGCTGCTGCTTCTACTAGTACTTCCCACTTGTGAACTGGAGTCTGGAGGCGAGATGGATGCAGTATGGATCTGTACGTGCCCAGATGTTTGCAGGAAGGCACTCTGAGTCCCATGTCTCTCCCCACTCTGCAGCCACCTAGAACCTAGGAATCTACTCCAAAATAATTGGCCTGCTGTATTTGCTGTATTGCATGTGAAGTCCTTCAAAATCCTCATGTTTCTCTTGGTGTTCTTAGTTTAACAGAAAGTTTTACTGTTGGTCTAAGTCTGAAATCACTGAATTGGTGTAATTTGGCCTGATAAACTCTGAACTCATTCCAGTCTTCATTCCTATTTGTTCCATGTGGACTGAGAAATTTGAGAAACTAACATGACTTCTTATATCCAGGGTAGATTTGGCTGTCATAGGTTTTCAGGAACTTCAGCTTCAGTGTTAAAATTTGGTAGAGGATGTGGCTGAGTACTGATATTTGCATGTAACTAAAAAGACATTTCCTGTCATGGTAAGACTTGCTTGGGTTACATCTCCTAGTTTAGCATTTTTCTAAATGAATGTCAGAGTTGATAATCAGATGATGGATTTTGCTTACAGTTATTTGACATACATTTAAATGCATAAGTCAAAAATATAAAGCACTTTTTAGGGGGAGGAAGGGACATATGAAGATAATGAGTTTAAGAGACCAGAAGAGCAAAAGTAGGTTAATCTTTTCAGTTGTTCTTGTTAACTCATCTGTCTGGCAATACCTGCTGGCCTAATGCGGCATTCACAATGAGGAGGAGTCAATCGTTTGAAAAGCCAAGGCCATGCCCTGCCACGTCGTGACTGGGAACATGAAATATCCTTCCAGTTGTAGTGCGAACCAGAGACCAAATTGCATCCCTGCTAATAGATGTTCCTGACTGAAGTTACTGAGTTTTTGGTAATGAATAATCAACTTGTTTTAAAACTAGATTTTGCAAAAAACAATGTACAGACATCTGTCAGGTGCCTGCTGTTCTCTAATCATGACAGCTATTTCTAATTTTTAAGTTATAACATTTTAGTCTTCACACTTCTATGATCATATAATCTGCTCAACACAGCCTTCTCATTTTAAAAAGGTGTAAAAAGACTATGAAAACAAATCAGGCCGTATGACAGTATTTTAAGTATTAAATTGTTATCATGGCTTTAATATTGGTAACACTGTTGCTTTGTCACTTACAGACTATTAGATTTCCAAACCAAAATGATTACTCCTTGGAGGTATGCACTTGTGTCTGCAAAATTCAAGAAGAAAGTCCTGCTCATTTATCTGGCCTTCAAATTGGTAACTATTAGTGTTTTTTTTGTTGTTGTTTTTGTTTTTTTCCCACTATGGGTGGCCCTATCTTGCTTTTTATCCACAATAGTTTTATTTTACAGAAAGTGGAAGGGATACGTATGCTGAAGATGCTCATTATAGCCTCTGCTTATCTCTAACAGGTGATATCCTTGCCAATATCAACGGAGTGAACACTGATGGGTTTAGTCACAAGCAAATAGTAGACTTGATAAAGTCTTCAGGGAACTATTTAAGGTAGGCATCTGTCCTCCGGAGTGTTTTAAGTTTAATAGTCTGTCCCACTGGAAGCCAGGGAACCTTCTCGTGCTAACCAGCAGCCCCACACTGTCCCAGACGCTTAGGACTGTAACGTCTCTTGCCCACACCACGTGCTTGCCCATCTGGCACCAACACCACTGTTGCTGGTCAGCTGTCGAGGAGAGGTGACGGCACGCGGGGCCTGCCCTGTACCGTGTGCGTCCCCTCCCCGAGGACACCGCGGCACCACGTGCTGCTGTGGGGCCGCCAGTACCCAAAGCGCCTCTTCTTTCCAGGCTGGAGACTGTCAACGGGGCCATGTACCTGAGGAAGATGGAGCTCGAGACCAAGCTGCAGCTGCTGAAGGTAACGCAGTGAGCTGCTTTTCTGCTGCACAAAGCAGAGGGCTGTTGTGGGTCCGTAGCTCGTGGGGGTGGCCGGGCAGCGTGGTAGGGGCACGGCACCCATGTGTCCTCCATGCTGGCACCACCAGCCACGGCACTTCCGAGGGTGGTGCTGCAGCTGCCAGGTCCCAAGGGCACGCGTGGGGACGGACGGTGCCAGGACTGCCTGGACTGAGTGCACTGCGGCACTGCCAGCTGCGGCGCTGCGGGACCACGTGGGCCACGGCACCGCGGTGCTGCCTGAGGCAGTCGCGCCATGACTGCCCCGGAGGTCTGGTTCCCCATAATATCCCAGCAACTCATACATCTCCATCACTGGGGGGTCCTCCCCGAGGCCCTGGGCATTTTCTGAATGGGTTTGAGTGCTCTCCCTGCCTGGGGTTATATGATTTTTATGACGTAGATAATGTAATGGCTATGTGGAGGCTGTACAGTGAGGAAGGATGAGGCCCTTCAATACTCATTAAACTCAGTTGGGCTGTGGAGGATGCTTCTGGAGAAGTCCCACTCAGTCCCACAGTTGCTGGCTCCTGGCTGCTGCCACCTGCCCGCTGGTCCCAGCCCCGCCACTGTGAGAAGCCACCCAGGCTGCTCCCGTAGGCAGCTTCACGAAGTAATGGCACAGTCGCAAGATACAGGCTGCCCCCCATTCCAGAGAATTTATAAAACCAAAATCTGCTGTGAAATGCTCTGCTTTTGGGTTTTAGAAAACAGTTGCTTCCCAGAAGTGCCAAATCTCTACAATGAAAGTTCTCGCAGTGCAGAATTTGGGTGTGGGCCTGGCCCTTGCGTGATCAGGAGTGTGGCGGCAGTGGAAAGAACCTACTTTTGGCTGTGACTGTATCTGATGTCTCACCACGGGATGTGTTCAGAAGCTGGAAGCCGTGTAACCGCAGCCAGGGAGCAGCGTGCTGGCCGGTGCTGTCGCAGGGCAGGGCTGCTTCACCGGCACACGCTGCGTAAAGGTGCTCAGCAGCTGGGCTGAACGGGCAGCTGGCAGCAGCGAGCGGGTACCTGTACCATGTGCCAGTTATTCTGGGGAGTCCAGCTGCTAATGAGGCCTAATCAGATGAGAGAAACCATCATTGGGAGGTTGCTTTGCTTAGGTCCCAAAGGAGGCAAAGAATATCTTTGGACAACTCACCAGCACCTCTGGCCTACAGCGGGCAGGTCGCGGCACTGGGTGCGGGCACCGCCAGCCCTGCTCTGCAGCCACGGTCACCCAGAGGCAGGTGGGGAGCACGGTGGTGTCTCAGGGCCTCCTCAACAGCGATCATTGCTCCCGTATTGCAGGGGAGGCAGTCTGGGTGCTGTACGAGTGGTGGGGCTTTACCCTCGGGATGGTGTGTGTGTGCTTGATTGGTTCTTCTGAAGTGTGGAGCAGGGGAGAAACGTGCAAGGAGTAGCAAGATTGTCCACGCAAGCTTAGCCTGGGCAGTTTGCATGGATAAATATGACATGCCAGGTCACCTAGCTGCATGTTTGAGGTGCACCGAGTTCATGCAGGACACTGAGGAAGCACCTACTCCAGGCAGAGGTTAACCTGGCTGGTTTTGAATCAATTATGCAGCATTTTATTTGTTACATCAAAAGATCATCTGCAACAGAGGAAAAAAATTAAGCGTTGCTCATTGTTAGGATGGTATGTCAGCACTTGCAGGCTGTAAGGACAGTCAGGGGGATGTGTTCCCAACTGCAGGATCGGGGCATCGCTGACCGCAACGTGCCTGTGCTGCTGGCAGAGCCAGGAGCAAGGAGCACGGGGCCCTGGTAGCAGCCAGCCGGCTCTGGGCTGCGGCAGGTTTCTGACAGAGGTTGGCTGTGCCACCCCCCTGAGCATGCTGCATGCTTTCCAGATTCCAGCCTTCTTCTTTGGCAAATCTCATACGTGAAGCGCCTCGGCCAGAGGGCTCAGGGCATGAGGGCAGTTGTGCTTTGTGGGGGAAGGTTGCTAAACTCCAGGACAACTGTCATCACGCTGGTGAGAAGAGGGCACACGGCTGCTTCCTGTAGGTGAAGCGTACTGCCTGAGAACCCGGTCTGTTAAAGTGTTTTAAACCTCTCTGAAAGCGTGTGAATGACAGGTAGCCCTCTTTATCCTTCACAGAAAACTCTGCAGCAGAAATGGGTGGAGTTCCGCTCTTTGCACTTACGGGAACAGCGCTTGCTGCATGGTAAGTCGGCTTTTCCGGGTCGGAAACCACAGCACTGCTGAGACCTTCTGTGGAAACTCGGGCTGATCAGTAGCAAGCATTCCTTTAACCTGATTTTCATTTGCTTTCTTTTTCCCTTGTTAATGAGGGCATTTGGCTGGCCCACGGGAAAGCTTTTTTTTCAGTGTCTAATGAATTTGGATGCTGCTTTGCTGATGCAGACTAAAGGCTCTTTTGCATGAGTTCTAGGAAATGAGTTAATGTGGGTTGCAAAGTTTCTTTTCTATTCTCTTTTTCTGGACTTAAAAACAAACAAACAAAGCCTTCCCCTTATTTATGGGTTGCCCTGGGAGCAACTTTGGTTCTGCATTTTGGGGCAAGGCAGGGGCAGAGAGCCCCACACAGCTGGGAAATGCGGGGTGAGAAGGGACGCTGGGCTCGATCCTCCCCTGTTCCCTCATGGCAAGGAAACACCACAGCACCCCTTAGGCTGCCCTGGCTGGGAGGGCAGAGGGGAAGGGTGAAACCCAAGAGAGACACAGCTGATGGCCTCAGCTGAACAGAGGGCAGGAATGGCCATGCTGACCTCCCTGCAGCACTGTTTTGGGACAGCTGCTGCGGAGCCCGAGGCCATCTCTGCTTGCACAGGCTTCCAGCTCTCTGGCCTTGAGCAGATGCTGTTGAATAATGCTCCTCCTTGACCTCTGCTTCCAGGAGAGGTGAATGACAATGCTCTGTTGGACATGCTGGAGCTGGAAGAGGCCAACTTATTTGGTGGCTGTGGCACACTGGAACCTGTCTCTCCGATCAAGCCTCGCTTCTCCAGCGAGAGCAGCTCCCGAAGCCGGCTGAGCTCCATGACTGTGGACAGTGAGGACAGCTTCTACCAGAGCAGTGCCTTCGATGATTCTGCTGCAGAGAGCCTGAGCCGCCAGTCCAGCATCGATGACGAGTGCTTCTTCCCCAGGGACGGTGACTACGCAGCCGGGAGGTCCTCCCTGCGCAGGAACCGCAGCATCAGCCTGGCCAGCAGCGGGTCCATGTCCCCCCTCTGGGAGGGAGGCGGCTGCTCGAGTAGCTTTGGGACGCTCCCACGGAAGAGCAGGAGATCAAGCGTACGAAAGCATCTTCTGAAATTCATCCCAGGCCTTCACCGGGCGCTGGAAGAGGAAGAAAGTCGGGTCTGACACCATGCGTGCTGTCTGTGATGTCTGGGGCTCTGCCCAGGAGCCTGCAGCAGGGCCAGGGACCATGCACAGCAGCCCACCTGGAGAGCTGTGGCAGGTCAAACCCAAGGCTGCATTTGTTCCTCTCCTCACACAACCTTACGGTGGGACTGATGGTATTTAAAATGCTCTGGGGTTTTTAATTATTTTAATTTTAATTTTTAATTAGAGTGCACTGTGGACTTCTTCATTAACATGAAAAACGACTAACTCCGAGATGTGAAGAACCTTTGCAGAACTTCCTGAGCATACTTTAGTGTTAACAATGGTTTTTAATTGAATCCAAGACTTATAGCTATTTATTTCCTGTTACTGAAGTCAGAGCCCTCAAAGGTGTCTCATAAAGCAAGCATTTCTACTGAAGCCAGTGACAAAGTCCCATCAGAAATGGGTTGGAGCCTGGAGCTTACGGCAGACCCCAGGGGAGATGTTCTGAGATGAAAACAGGCTGGTGGCAATGACCAAATCAGTGAAGGGTGCGGTGGGGCTCTGTGGAGCCCTGTCAAAGCCACAAAGCTTTTCTGTGCAATTCCTATCATGCTTGCTCGAAACAGCATGTTCTGTGCTGTGTCAGCTCAGTGACAGGTCATTTCAGTGCCGGGTGTCATCACCAGCACCCCTTGAGATTATTGCGGTCACATCAGCTTACTGGAATTTTAGCAGGTTGGAGAAAATGCTCGTCAGCATGCAGTGGTCTAAGCACACGGTTCAAGTTAATTTGACCTCTTTAAGGTGAGCGGAGCAGAGGATCTCCCCCAGGGACGACCAGGGCTGGCTCTGGTGTGGGTGCAGGCGGGCGCTGGCTGGGGGGCTCCCTGCGGGCTGTGCTTGGTGCCTGCCCACCCTCGCCTGGGCCAGAGGCAGAGACCGCAGGCAATGAGGGCTCACTTGGCAGCTTGTATGAGGTGCTGTAATAAATATGGACATAAATGTGAAGAAAAGGAGGACTTTTATTTTACTCTCAGGCAACACAGAAATAGGCTGTTAGGTCAGAGCAAGCAGCCTAATTGTGTTTTGAAGGTACAATTGGAAGAATTTTAAATGTAATTTAAATGCCTTGTGTGCCTCGTTTGTCTGTTGACCGAGAAGAATGTGCAGCTGTTCTCAATTCAGATATTGCTGTGGCAGGATTTCCTGGTGTTTTCAGAAACCTCAGACTGAAACCGATAGCTTTCCGTGGAGATGAACCCCAAATAAAAACAGCCCGTCCCGGTACTCCTGTAATAAACGTTGCTCTGCGGGCTGCTGGAGGCCTGGCGGCGAGCCCCCGAGGGAGGCTCAGCCCTGGGCATGGAGCTGGGCTTGGGGCTGATCCTTGTCAGACAGGTGGGCTGGGGCCTGGATTCACCATGATTCTCCTCATTGGAGCTCGTTTCTGCACACCGAGTTTTTGGTCTGTGATCCGTTGCCTCAAGAAACAGCTTGGCTTTGCCAGTCATGCGGCAGAGAGAAGAAAGAAAAGCAGAGGTTATTTCCACGTGGACAACTCGGAGTTAAAGGCAGATGTATGGGTGTCCAAGTGAAAGCAACCGTGGCCACAGTAATCAGAAAATCTGGTGAAGGTTGATTAATACCCCAAAGAGAACAAAGAGGTCTGACACTTAAATAGAGACATAAAACTCAGTCATGTTTTTGCAATTTGGTAAGGCAAATGTTATTATTTTGTAACTCATGCCAAGTAACATGTCTAACTTATTAGTGGAAATATGTCTAACTTAGCTAATCTGTTTACTTATTCTTACTAAGTTATGCCTGAGCTAACTGTACCTGCAAAGTTCTGTGTCCATATCAGAGTCCGAATGAAATGCTTGAAATACTTATATTTCATGAGGGTCAAGATTCTTCCTTGGTGCGTAGTATTGCTAAGAAACAGAGTAGGAATTCCTTAGATGTGTTAATTCTCACTTGCAAGTTAATGTATGTTGTTATTTGCTGGACTTCCTGGAAAACCCAGGCATCAGCAAAGGGCCCTCGCGAGGTCACACGAGTGAGTACAGAGCCAATGCCAAACCGCGAGGTGCAAGTGCTCAGCGACCTGCACAGAACAGTCTTACGTGGTTACTTTGCTTTTACCCTAAGCCAAACGGACACTGTTTGAGGTCTTTCCCAGACCTCAAAGAAAGGGAAGAGAGCTGCCCAGAGCCTGTGTGCTTGCAGACGGGGTGCTTCCAGCCAGCCGTCGCCGTGAGCCACGGGCGGGTCCTGCTTGCCACAGCAGAGCACACCTCTGTCCATCTGGCCCAGGACTTGGGGCCCTGCTGTGGTATGCATGTATGTCTGAAGAAAAAAATATTCCTAGTCTTGGGAGATACGTGCCTGCTTTTAGCATTGGGAAGGCCCAGTGAGCTTGGGCACCCAATAAGCGTAAGAAAGGCAGTTAGATAAATGATGCTATTCTAGTGGCGGTAAGAGGACACTCGGGTTGCTACAACATGATGTGCGACCACAACGCGGTGTTTTGAGGGCCATGAGCTGTGCTGCTGATCAAAAACAGGATGTGGGTGATCGGCAAGCACTGTGGGGCTCTGCAGCGTGGCTGGGGATCAAAGGTGCCGCAGCCTCTCGAGGGGAGGAAGAAACTCACAGGTGAACTAAAGAGAGAGCAAAAAGAAGGAGAAAGCTGTTCTAGAACTGCATTGCTTCTTGCAGGGAGCAGCTGGGAGCAATTCCTGCTGTGCTCCCAGGACGTGCACAGGGATGCTGCAGTGGCGTGGGCTGGGTCTGTGGCGAGGCCAGGGCCAGCACACCCGGGGGCGCAGGGCAGCACGTGCTGGCCGGGGAGGGTGCGGCGCTGCAAGCCTTTGTGCCAGCCACAGCTCCTGGCGATGTGCTGGTGCTAAGCACGGTGCTTATGGGGCTGCCTGGTTTCCTGAGAGCCAGGGGACTGACTTTTCTTATCCCCCGTGGATAAAGGGGACAATCCGAGCTGACAACAGAAAGAATCAAAGAATCACAGAATCAGAATACCCTGAGCTGGAAAGCACGTGCAAGGATCATCAAGTCCAGCTCCTGGCTCCACGCAGCACCACCCCAAAATCAAACCTGTGTCTGAGAGCATTGTCCAAATGCTTCTTGAACTCCAGCAGGCTCCCTGGGGAGCCTGTTGCAGTGCCCGACCACCCTCTCAGTGAAGAATCACAGAATGGCTTGGGTTGGAAGGGACCTTAAAGCCATCTAGTTCCAGCCCCCTGCCAACCTCCCACCAGACCAGGTTGCTCAGAGCTGCATCCAACCTGGCCTTGAACAATTCCAGGGTTTGGGCATCCTCAGCTTCTCTGGGCAGCTTGTGCCAGTGCCTTACCACCCTCTGAGTGAAGAATTTCTCCCTTAAATCTAATCTAAATCTCCCCTCTTTTAGTCTAAAGTCTGCCCCGCCCAGTGACCTGGTCAGGGTGATCCCTCCCCGAGCCCCAGATTGTGCATAAACCACAGGAACGACAAGGTCACCGTATCATTCCCTGGTTTAGCAGTAAATGGGCAGACATCCCACCTGAAGTGATGGTGATGGGACCGAGCATGTGGTGGCATTTCCGGCAGCAGGGCTGGCACAGCACCTCCGTGCCCGGCTCTGCCTGTGCTGCGGCGCTAAGGGGGGAGCCGGTGGAAGCGGGGCGCGGGGTGCAGTGAAGTTCCCTCTGGTTACACGGGTTGGTCCCTGCCGCTCAGGCACTGGTGGGTGTCAGCTCAGTGTGGTTTTTCAAGGGCCTGGCAGTGCCACGTCTGCTGCTCTTCAGATCCGTTTGCCTCTTCCACGCTCCTGCAGCTCTCCAGTCAGCCATGCCCCTTTTTTGTGACCTTCCCAGTTCACAGTTATTCTGCTCGGCTCTCTTGGCCTGTAATTCATATTGCTGAAGCCATGAAGCATATTCTGGCTTCTGCTGGAAAAAAAATCAAGTACAGTGGAAAAGCATTCCGGCTTCAAGGCTGTTTTGTCCTGCAAATCTCACCCCTCGCAGATTACAGGTCCAGTCCTGGAAGCTACTGACAAACGTGAGGCTTTTGCATTTCCCTGTCTCAGACTCGAGTTTCTGCCTGCCCTTGGTTTTGTTCCATTTCAGTTCTGCTTGGGGCAGGCATCTCTCATTTTGGTGGCCAGTTCACTGTTTTTCAGGGATGGCTGCATTTCTTCTGCCTTCGTGCATGTGGTTCTGCTCTGGTAATTTCTGCTTTCAGACCAGACATTTCCTTTCTCATGCAGCTGTTTTAGAAGTGTTCTGTAGCAGCTGGTGGCACCTAGCTCTTGTAGCAGTGAGAAGAAGATCATGGGACGTGCTTACGTGGGGTTTCTCTCTCCTGCCTGCCACTGCAACTCAAATAGCAAGCACGCCTTGCACACACATAAAGCCCAGAATTCATTGTTAATATCGCTCAATTCTTAACACTGTAATCCGATGTAATTATTCATCTGGACCCAACTGATACAAAAAGAAGTAGGGAGTCTGCTATGTGTGGTGCCTTTTGCATGTTAGATACTAATTCCTGTTCTCTTTGCAGCCCCTAAGGCCAGCTCTGCCCGTCTCCTTTGGCTGACTGCAGGTGAGCTGTGCACAGCCACGGGGTCCCCAGCTGTGCCCATGCATCCCCTGCGCCCCTCTGTGCCGTGCCCCATGCCCGCTGCATTCCCCGGCGCTGCCACACGTGTCTCAGCACCGCACGCCTGCTTGTTCCTGCTAGGTGCACAACCTGCGGCTGGGCTGGGCCGGGAAAGCTAAGGCAGCACCCGGGGGACTGCCCCAGGCAGATGGGGACAGACCTGATGGAAGTGGCCGGGACCGCAAGGCAGCGTGGCACAGTGTTCTGCCTCGGGGGACCTGCAGCTGGAACTGCTTCGGTGAGGTTCGTCTTGTTCATTGAAAAAACATTTTTCTTAAAAGTTTAAAGAGGCAGAAATGTGATGGCTTCCGGTTTGTGCAAATGAAATGTTTTTGTAGGCTCGGAACATGTTTTTGCCCAGTTTTATTTATAAAGAGCTGCCAGCGGTGGGAGGAACCCGCAGCTACTTCTCCCTTGTATCCAGCTCCAACTCCGCCTGCATGAGAATCGGCTGGGACCGCACCGGTGCCCGAGCAGCGCCAGGCCCTTGGCCACCATGGCAGCCCGGGGACGGGGACGGGGACAGGGACAGGGTGGGCAGCTCCTTGCTGCTGGCATGGCTCTGGTGTGGGGCCTGTGCTGGCGGTGCCTGCAGCCGGGTGGGATGCTCACCCGCCATCAGCCATTGCTTCGGTCTCCTCGCACCAGGCTTCCCAGAAAGCCAGCGGCAGCCGTCTGTTTTTTAGGCTGTCAGCACTTGAGTTACTCTGCTTGTGCCCATGAACTGCAGGCAGTGTGCCCCTGCTTTGCCACTCCTGAACACAGTCCTGTTTGGAAGAGAGGCAAAGAGCTCCTACGGCATCCCCTCTGACGCTGAGCGGCAGGAGGCAGCCTCATCCAGCCCCGGGGACAGCACACATACGTGTGCCTTCCCACACAGTTCAGCCTACATTTCCTTTCACCCCTTGGTGGGGTGACAAGTTAGGATTTTGAAATCCTCTGTGGGAGAGGAATCCCAAGGTATTTTTTTCATAAATGTAAAGTATTTATCTAGCTGACAAACTGGAAATGCCTCGCTGCAGGTTGTTGAAGGCATGCACAGCGCTCAGTCTCTGGGTGAACCTCTCCTGGTTTGTGCAGCTGCGGGACACTGGTCTCCAGAGCCACCCTGCCTGTCACCCTGCCCTGTCCTTCGGGTGGCACTGCATCCCCAGCGGTGGCACTGGGTTACGCAGCTTCTGCCGTGGACCTGCTACAGAGGCTGAGCGGTGCACGTGTTCCTCGCAGGCTGGGCGGTGGGGACACTGCTGCTCCTAGGAATGTGCGAGTGGAGCAGAAACTGGGGGGTAGGTGATTAACAACAGATAAGCCCAAAGAACCCTGCAAATACCCTGCAGCACCTGCTTCTTAGTATTTCTGAGATGAATTTGAGTTACTGTGGCCCTAATGAGGCTCACCTTTCAAATTCCTGCTGTGCTCTTGTGTCTCTGCAATCACTGGTGCTACTTACGAAATTTTAGAAAAAAGGAGGACTTGTTGAATGGCAACTTCCTTCTTAAAAGGTCACTCGGAAAATGGTTTATAATAGATTCATGCAAATAGAGCTTCAACCACGACCCGCTAATTTGGGACGTTGTGAATGGGTGAGAGCTGGTTGTGTCACCAATAGATGGCACCACGAAGTATCTCAACGTGTTCCGGAGCTTTTTGCAACAAGAAAGTGCTGGGGAGAGGCAGACAGGACCCGTCCCTGTCCTGTCCCCACCAGGATCGGGGGACAGCTCGGCTGGGACACCGTGCTGCTCGTGCTGACTGCCAGCACTGCCTCCCGCGCTCTGTGGATCAGCCTTGCTGCTCCCCTTGGCAGCGCCGTGCTGAGGTGCTGAGGTGCCTCCCAGCCGCCAGACCTTCCTCGGTGGTGTTTCCAGACCAAAGGAACACCCTAGGGACAGGACTTGGCAAACAGGGAACCACATGCAGGGGCTCTTCGGGTTATTTCAGGGCTGTAGAAATAGATTGGGAAGAACAGAAAATGATCATTCTGTCCTCCAGCTGTCAGCCTGTGCCACATACCCACCCTCTCCTCATGAGGGTACCTGCAACTGGGTGCTGCCACCCTGCTTCCAAATGTCATCATCCATTTGTCTTGGACACATTTTTCCAACAAAGGATTGATTTTTGGAATCAATTACACCAAACTCATTTACAGCACAGTGAAAAGTTGTTGATTTAAAGATGCAAACTCACAGATGAACAAGAACAGTCAAAGCGTTTTGGCTCTGTTTCTAATCAAGGTCTGATCTCAACAAGAGGATTTCCAAATCCCAAAGCGCAAAGATGTCAAAAATGTTGTATTGTATGAAAACAAAAAATCATTCAGAGCAGGCGATTACATTCTTATGTA
This sequence comes from Stictonetta naevosa, assembly GCA_011074415.1. Taxonomy (NCBI): domain Eukaryota; kingdom Metazoa; phylum Chordata; class Aves; order Anseriformes; family Anatidae; genus Stictonetta; species Stictonetta naevosa. The sequence continues at coordinate 38,957,889 of CM021703.1, read as the reverse complement.
AACCTGGCTTCATTCGGCAGGGCTGAGATGAGTTCAGCTGTGGTCAGGAAATGGCCAGCGCTGTTCACGCGACCCTCGCCCCCCTGCTAGCTTGTAGGTCCATCTGCTGGTTCACGACGTGTTTATTTTATGCCTTGCCCCTTCCACGTTCCTTTAAGGAGCATTTCAGCTGCCGTGGCCCAATCTGCCTCCTGGAGGCACGTTACATTCTGCAGCCACTGGGCATCGTGCAGGATGTGCCCGGGCCAGCCGTGGGCCACGCGTGCCCCTCGAACCACGCAGACAGCGCGAAATGAGGCCCTGGTCCTGCAGCAGCCCGTGGGGCTTACGGGGCAGGAACGGGGGCTGCGTTAAGCCGGTTACACGGCGGTGGTAGGAGCGAGGTCACCCTCTGCGGATTAGGAGGCGAGAACAGTTGGTGCTCCTGTCGTGGGGGGGGGGGAAGCACAAAGGGCCATTGTGTGCAGAATACAAAATCCCTGTGTATTACTGCGGGCTGACATGCTGAAAGACCCGCTCTACATGCCAGCACAAAAGCTGCCTTGCTTCAGATTGTTTGTTTATGTAAATTTCAGCGCTGCATCTAATTACGAGGCCGGAGGAGCCCGAGCGCCAGGCGAGGTGCTGATTGGGTCCCGGTGGCGGTGCCGGCGGACAAGCCCCCACCAGCCCGTGGCTGTCACCGCCGGCCCCGTCTCGCTGCTGCGCCGCAGAGGGGACACGCGGTGACCGCGAGGACGTCCCGGGAGCAGCGGCCCAGCCCGGGAGCGGAGCGGGACGGGGCCGGCAGGTGCACGGCCCGAGTGCCCCGGGCACGGTGCTCAGCATGACCGAGGACGTGCCGGTGGTGCCCGGCATGCCCGAGTGCAACGGGAGCGTGGTCCCTGAGAAGGGACCGCTTCAGGTCATTGGCATCATTGATGACATCGCGAGGTCTGTTGGGACAGGGCCTTACACAAACTCAGACACCAGCCCTGACGCTCCGCTCGCAAAAGGAAATCAGGAGGAAAGTAGAAACTCGCTGGTGGAGGACATAGTGTGTGGAGATTTTGACGGAGAGAAGCAATGCAAAGGTAAAGTATGATGCTGCCTTTATTTGAGTATTTGGACAGAAAAGCCTGTATTTTATGTATAGTCTTATGAATAATGGCATGTATTGTGTGTGTTATTCAAAACTCCAAAGCTACGGTTATAGTAACAATGGAATATCAGAATCAATCAGAATAATGGAGAATTGGGGACAGATTTGAGCTAGAGGTTACAAAGGCTGAAATGAAAAGTATATGACCAAAGAAAAAAGCAATTTTTTCACTTTGTTCTAAAATTCTGCTGCCAATCTGCAGCCATTAAAACTTAATTATTGGCACTAACTGCTCCATAAGTACATTTCTTGTGCTTTATATTTCCTAAAGAAAATCAAGAGGAAAATGATGTGACGCTACAGCAGGGATCAGTTGATCTCCAGGACACAGGAACCGGTGGCCAGGAGCCAGAGGAAGGTAATGAAGAATTCCGTGTGATGTGACTTGCTCTTCTGAGGCATAGCAATGAGTAGCCTTCAAAGATGAGATTATACAGATGTTTATCTTTTTCAAATTCATTCAAGCCCTCATGCTGCAGAGGAGGGTGACTCACTCCTGTCTGTAGGATTGCAGCAGCTGCTGCCTCTCCTCCCGCGGGCTGTGCATGACACCCTTACTGTGGGGTCAAAGCACCCTGGGGCCTTGACACAGGGGATCTCCAGCCCTCCTGTCAGGATGGGAGATGCTTCGTCTTCTGCTCCATGCACGATAACGTTTACCTGCTGATTTGTTGGATGGCTGTAAGTCTAAATTTTGCATCCTCAGAACCCAAACTCTTTCCTTCCCATCCCTTAGATGTCCCAGATGCCGGCTGGTGCTCTCCTGGCCACGAATATCCCGCATTTCTCCCTCCATTGGTGCACCCACCAGGCTGCGATAAGCTGGTGTGTCTATATGTCAGCTGCCACATAAATATTGGACCTCTCCTCATAGAAGAGCAGATTAACAACTCAGAGCAGTTGTCGTGGTGCTGGCAAAGCTAAAATCATTTGAACAGAGCTATAAAAGATATATGGTCGTGCCTTGTAAACAGAAACTGGTGCTGCTTTGATTAAGAAAAGAAAAAAAATGTATGAACATTTGTCCTGGGCAAAATAATACTTCCTAGCAACTGCACGGGTTTTGAGGAGGTGAATCATGATGGTGGCTTTCCCACTCGGAGCTGACATCTACACTCCAGCTGTGCTGCTTTACAAGTGCACAATAAAACCTATTAAACGATCTTGCACAGCCCCCCATCCATCTCAGCCACAAGCACTTTATCTCTAAATTGCAGGCAGCTTTTTAGTACCTAACCAATTTAGTCTAATTAATACTCAGGACTCCACAGGCAAACTGTTGAATAGACAGTTTGTTGTGACACTGGAGCAGAGATGTGCCAAACAGGACAAATACCAGATAGCCACCCAAGTGTCGCCTGCCACCCCTGAAGCAGGGACGTGCGTGTGCCCAGGTCCCTGCGAGGGCTGCCCGTGGGGTCCCTGCCCCACGGCCATGCAGATGGGTGCAGGCGGGTGAGCTGCAGCTGGGGGTGGCACCGCGGTGTGCCTGGGGGCTGTAGCTCTGGTCCCGGGAGGGCGGGTGGGAGCAGCTCGTCCTGCCGAACCTTCCCGCGGGGCCGAGCGTCCTGACTGGGGTGTCAGGGGTGCTGGCAGCAGCCAGGAGGTGGCACAGGGTATGGAGCGGGTTATGAAACACCTGAGCAACACCTCTGATGTCCTTCCAGAACAGGGAGTTCAGCTGATGGAAATGTCAGGGGCCGGTACCTGACCAGGCCAATAATCAAAGAGCTTTGGGACTTCCCTTCCTTCCAAAATAGTGAAACAGCTCGTGAGGAGGCACTGTAGCAAGGCCCCACAGGGGGGTACGTGTCAGCTGGGATCTAGGAGGGCGAGGAGAGATGCAGTGCATGCAGACACAGTGCCTTCCGCTCCTGGGACGCAGGAGGGGCGTGCTGCACGGCCCTCAGGTCCGCACCGCCTCCCATTAACAGGGGGCTAAAGGGAGGGCTCCCAGGAAGGTGGTACAGGAGGGCCGGTCACTAAAAAATACAGGGGCAGGTGGCCGTGAACAACGTGTCTGTGAGCGTACGAAGCCTTGCTGAGATAGGTGCGGGCACGGTGGGATTCAGCCCAGAGACGTCGCACGCCCAACGCAGGCAGCCTCTGGAGGGGTGAGGCGGGAGGAGCGGTGCCAGGCAGCAGGTGGGCGGCACGGGGCGTGCAGGCACGCAGCCCCCACCCGCACAACTCTGTGTCGCTGCAGGGCCGGGCAGCGGGCAGCCAGCGCTGGGGACAGCGGCCAGCCCCAGCTGGGAGGTGGTGGGGACCCCCGCAGGCACCGCCGAGCACAGAGGGAATGAGGAGGAGGAGGAGGAGGAGGTGGAAGAAGAAGAGGAGGACACCGAGGAGGACGAAGTGCAGGTGATAGAGATGCAGAAGGAGACCAGCGAGGCATCCCGTCGGCAGCAGCGAGGAAGCGGCAAGGAGGTGTCGCCCCCCGCCAGCCCCGGCTGCAACACCCAGGCTGAGAACGCTGGGGAGCAGCCCAGCCTGGGGAAAAAAAATGACATCTCCAGACACAGCTACTCCCGGTACAACACCATCTCCTACCGGAAGATTAGGAAAGGAAACACCAAACAAAGAATTGATGAATTTGAATCCATGATGCACTTATAAACTGAGTTGGAGAATTGCTTACTGAGACAACAGTTCACTTTGGTTTCTGTTTTCTCTCCCTCACCCCACCCCACCCCGAGACATATTTCTTCATGCAACATGAAGTCACCGCTTTTTGGCTTTTTGTATGATTTTGTAAAACATTGTGAAAATGTAACTTCTATGCTTCACTTTGCCAGCAGGCAGAGGCACCCATAGAACAGGAGAATAATCAGTTCACTAAGTGTAATACCATTTGATTTGAAGTTTACCCTTTATTTTCTATCCTTTTTTTTTTTTTTTTTTGGTAACCATATTCAAACTCTGGTATGTCTGGAATGAGCTGGGGCTTCTGTAGCTGCAGGCATACAGGTGATCCATGCCGGCAACCGTGTTGGTAACGAGTTGGCAGTGCAGCCGTCCCAGTGGCGCTGGGCAGCACAGGGTGAATAATAAATGCCACGACTGTTTGCAACCACAGCGCGCCCCTTTGCTGTCTGTCCTTGCTGCCATCTGGTGCCTCTCGGGCTGCGCTAGAAACCACCGTACGTGTTTGCAGCTCCACGTTGTGCTGGTGGGATGGAGGGCTGGCTGCGCTCCTGGCTAAGTGCAGCGGGCAGGAATTAAGCAAGCTCTTGCCTGAGAAGTCTGCTGTTGGTGTTGGAAGGCCGGGGCAGTTCTGGTGCTGCACGGGTACCATGCGGTGCAGCATGGACACACACCGGTGCAGCTCAGGCACACTGCCGGGGCACGCGCCACACGCGTCCTTGCGGGCATACTGGTTTGTCCAATAAAACCACCTGGCGCCAGAAATCTGTTCTCCTGAGTGCCAGCAGTTTGGACGGTGAGTTTTTACTCTCATACATTTCTTCTCAATTTCCAGGGTAAGTTTAGATGTAAAGTTTAAAGACTTTTTTTCAAGGCAGGGCAGATTTTTAACATGATTTATTTTTGCCATCTGAACACAGTCTTTCTCCATTTTAAAAAATATTTGTGTAATTACAGTGCTGTTGATTTAGTCTCTTTCAAACTGTTTTACAGAAAGATTTGTCTTGAGTTGGAACTAAGCTTTGCAGATGTCTCCCAGAAAGAACTGGGGAAAGTTGAGAGCAGCTGAAAAGGGAGAGGAGGTAAGAATGGGGGTTAGGCTGTGATTTCAACTCCAGGCCTCCTTAGCCACAATTGCTTTTTTAAACTATTAGTTTTACATTTCCAGCAGCACTGAATATTGCTTTGATTTTTTTTTGTTGTTCCACATAAAGGCAATTATTTATTGGCAACGTCAAAATAATAAATGGCAATTCTGTATTGTACAAACAAAACACAGTCCTCATTGTACTATTCAGAATTGTTTATTTGCTCTTTGGCTCGCAAAAATTCAGAGGTTTGCTTGTATAAACTTATACTGCCAGCTTGTTTGCCTGCTCTCTGACAGCTGCCCCGCACCCCCACCCACTCCTGCTCTCAGCGATTCCTGTAAGGATGATGACACGTTTCTCCTAACGATTAAATTGTTACTGGGCTGTCTGGGAGAGACGGGGTGCGCCGACGGCTCCCCGTGACCGGCCGACGGTCACCTCCCGGCACACAGCCCGCCCTGCAGTGAGGCCAGGTGTGCTCACCAGGACAACGGGCCAGTTGCAGATGTGCTCAGCTGCAGTTACAGAGTGTAATGGGGAAGAAAACGGCAAAGACCCCAGGAGAAACAAAAACCTGAGGGTAAGGCTGGTGCCTGGATGTGTATGGCACGGGAAAGTGCATGCAGGTGTCTGCAGGAGTAGCGGTGGGGTTTGGGTGGGAGACAGGGGCAGCTGTAGCGCATAAGGCAGACATCCCTCGAGTTACCGTGTCTGTCCCTGCTGGTCTGCAACATTGGCTTACGCTCCCGGAGGCATCCAGCGCACCGCTCCCCATGCTGTCAGGGCCGTGCGTGGCAGGGACACTTGCTGTGCTGACTGTAGGTCAGGCTCCAGCTGAGCGTGGCCTCCCACTGAGGCTTGGATGAGTTTTTTGTTTCTGTGGAAAGCAAATTTGATCATCTGAGAGCAATGATCCCCCTCTCCTGCTTGGCTTGGTGGCTGGAAAAGTAAAATGTAAACTCTGGGGATGCTCTGAGGGCCTCTTCTACAGACAGACCCTCCTGCCAAACCCTCAGGGAAGCTGGAAAATGGAAATCAAGGGACATGCAGCAGCGAGTGAGCAGTACTGAGCTGAATGCTCTCCCATGGGTGCTGCCACCCAGCCCACCCCAGGGCACAGCACAGAGCAGGGGCTGCTCCTGCCCAAAGCACGTCTGCAGAGAGCAGGAGCAGGAGCTGTGAGCAGCTGGAGGGAGAGCGTGCCACAGGGCACCCAGGGGGGACACAGCAGCCTGGAAACGCCCCTGCTCCACGTGGGGAAATTTCACACAAAAAACAGAGTGGGGATGGTGAATAGGGTGACCAGCTCTAGGATGCGGTAACTGCAGGCCCAGACTTGTTCTGAAAATAATTCCTCCCCATTTTCACGGAGCTAGGTTAGGGGATGGGCAGGCAGGTGCCCCATGCGCCTGTGAGCGTGCTAGGAAAATGCTCTCCTTTCTGAAAACCCGGCTGATGGGAGATCTGGGTGTTTCTGGGTGTTGTGTAACAGAGCCGCCAAGTTCATGGCCAGCGGTCCCTAAAGGCATGCTCAGGTCTGTAAGTAAAAGATACCAGCATCGAAGTGAGCATTTACACAAACAGGGGATAAAAGTGCAAGTGACAAGCCTTGAGATGTGATGTGACCATGACAAGAGAACACTCGCTGCCTATTCAGTGACAAATGATTGAATGTCAGCAAACAGCATTTAATGAAATTCATGCTCCTGATAAAACATGACTGCACAAACAACATCTGTGTAATTTTTCTGATAGTGACTGCAGGCGAGCAGCACCAAAGGAGGGAGATAAAATCAGGAAGACATTTGGAACAGGAGCCAATTGTGAAAATCTGTTAGGCCAGTCAATATTTTGGCAGACGCAGCCTGTCAAGTGCTGTCAGCATTGATCCTTGACGTGAGAGGTAACATTATGCTGGTGCCACTTGACAAATCAAAGGAGAGATGTGAGTTGCTTTGTATCAGCCTGCAAATGCTGCACGGCGAAGGCTCGGCCATCGTGAGCAGCGGCGTCAGAGCCAGGGCAGTGCTCAGTCCTGCAGATCCCGAGGTGCAAAGCAGAAGGCCCATCTTTGGAGAAGCCCGTTTGGTACCCAGGGACGCAGCACCACCTTCCTGTTGGTGACAGCGCCGTGTGTGGGTGGCAGCTCCTCGTGGCGAGCCCCTGGGAGCTGTGTGACATGGGGCTGGCGATGTCCTTTCTGTGGTGCTGCAGCGTCACCTATCTCAGATCTCATTTCTTACACATCTGAATTTGTTCTCCTGTCTAATCCAGACTTTCAAAAACCGGGGACAGCTTTTGGAGATGAAAGTTTCACAGTAAGAACAAAAGCTGCCTGCGACACCAAGTTCGGAGGGACTCGTGGTGCGCAGGGCCTGATGGCCCGGCACGGCCCAGCCGCAGGAGGGCCGGTGAGGGGCGAGCTCCCCGGTGCTGCACTCCCGGTGCGAGGCCTGCGTGCCCTCACAGCCGCCTGTGTGCAAGAAGCGCCTGCTGGCTCCCGTGAGTGCCTCTGTCCATCCTGATCACAGCAGGGAGCGGCCGTGGGTTACGAAGTGTCCTGCCAGGGTCTGCTGCCTGCCCCGGGTCCCGTGGGGCTGCCTGCACCCTCACCACGCAGGGCTGCGGTGGGGGGCACTGCCCCAGCTGGCTATCGACCCACGCTTGCCTTCCATTATCAAGAACAAGCTTTTTCAATGCACAATCAATTCCTAAGTGAACTCTGATGCTTAACTGTCAGAGGCAACAGGTCCTGCTGGGCAGGATCCTGCCACAAGGCCCAGCATGGGCATGTCGGATGGATTTCTGTAATGCATTGCTCAATAAGCTTCCATTTCCCCAGGCCGTTGAAAAACAAATGGCCCAATTTACTGTTTACAGACTAGAGAGCCCAGGAATTATTCCTGTTAGCTTATATTGTTGTCTGGAGGTAACTACTGAACGTTTGCTTAGAGTAGGATTGGGGGGGGGGGACTTCAGAAAATGCTTCCATTTAATAACACAGAAAAATTATTTGAGATTTTGCCAAAGTGTCTCACAGTTGAAGGGAACCCACATTTCAAACGTCGTTAAACCAGATGTGCTACTCTTGGTATTTTGATCTCTCAATATGCCGATTTAAATTACGGATTTCAATTACCATTTGGAAATGAACTTCCAGTTCTGTAATTGCTGTCACAAGTCCCACAGATGCCATTGCTGAATTCACAAGATGAAAGCACGCTGTTTCTGGTTCGATTGTGTTCCCTTCAGTCTGCATAGTAATTGCCAAACTGCCACTTCTGATAAGGATTTGCGGAGTTGCAGGCGCTCACCCTCAGGGCCTGGAGAGACAGATCCACTTCCAGACAGGCGGGTGGCTGGAGGTGCTCTGAAACGAGGTGGTCTGCCTGCAGGGCAGAGGGACGGTAGGTCCTTGGACTCACAGCAAATGCGGTTTGAAGCCCAAGAAAGCACATTGCTCTGCTTTTCTACTGAGAGAGCTTGATGCTTTATGATATGTTTTTTTTTTTTTAATGCATTTCCCTAACACGAGGTCTCTGCTGACTCAAAGGAATTTTGGGTGGGATCCAACACTTACACCTGTTGCTGAGCTAGGATTACACCATACCTTCTGTGCCTCGTGGCTTTTAGCTTCCTGGAAATTGAAGATGATTTCTCTCCCTGTCCGAGTGGCAATTACCATGCAAAGGAAATCACTCCAGATGGTATTTGCAATATAGGGAAATATATGGCAGGAGACTGATTTTTGTGTTTTGGAGTTTCTCTGCTAATGAACTCAAAGCACATTTACTGCAATGAAAAGGACACTAGGTAATTCAGCAGTGAACTTCAAATGCTGGGGTAGTAAATTGGATTATGAAAGAATGAAGAGTTTGAGTGATATCTGTCCTTTTGGTTTTCACATCTGCTCATCTTTATCTACTTAACCCATGTGGCCAGCAAGGCAATATGATGAGTGCTGCTGAAGGTAAGGGATGCTCCATTTCACTTCCTAGCATTGCAATGGTTCTTACGATCATTTGGTTAACACCTAGATGGAATATTCCTGAAAGGACCAGTAAATTGTTGTCTGGCCAGAAATCGGGTCTTTTTGTAAGTGGCAAGTATGCTTCCCATCATTAATCTGACACAATCACCGTGGCATCAGAAGGTAAAGCATCGTAATTCCCACATTCCTGATCCCCAGAGGGATTTAAGAGATGTGTGGACATGGCACTAATGGACATGGTGTAGTGATGGGACTTGGCAGGTCAGGTTGGTGGTTGGACTTGATGATCTTGATGGTATTTTCCAACCTAAAGGATTCTATCATTCTATGATTCCTCAGCAATTGAGCTTTTTTCCAGATTTCCCGCTGCTGTGGCCAGTAAAGCTGATGCCAACACACTGACCCTCGCTTGCTGCCCCCATGGAAACAGCTCGGGAGGGATTCTCAGGAGGCACAGTGTGAGCCCGGCCAGGCTGCAGCTCCATCACTGCCAGGGCTGCACCGTGCAGGGGCTGGGCTTGGTGGCAGTGACACTGCCCCGCCGCTTTGCTCGTGCAGGGACTGCCCCGTGAATGCCAGCACAGAGGTCAGCCAGCTCCACAACCAGAGATGAAAGAAGTGACCGTGCGGAGATGGTAAAACTGTGGCACATCAGAGCCTGGCACATTCACTTGGCTCCTATTTCCAGCCGTGCCTTGCAAGCCAGCCCAGGCGGGGCGGCAGCACCAGGTGTCTGGGGCTGGCAGATGGGGCTGACCCTGCAGAGCATGGTGGTACCCATGCCGTTGGGACCTGCTGCAGCCGGCAATGGGCCAGCCTTGCTGGGGCACGGGCACGGCTGGGTGCTGCCCGCACCCAGCCCCTCAAGAGCAGCCGGGCTTTGGGGGGCACCACAGCTTTCCCCATGCTGGCTGGGACCTTCGGACCTGACTAATGCCAGCTCAGTCTGGGACAGGTGACTGTGTACCTGTCTGGACTCCAAAGTGGAGGACAATTTTCTTGTACTTTTCACAAAATATTGTGGCTTTTGACAGCCTTGATGCTGCAGTGTTTTGGCTTTGAAAGTATTATCTTTTTATACTAAAGATGAATGGGATCTTGTCTATAGGTTGAGCGTGCTACTTAACAGCTACTCTTTTTCTTTCCTAAATTAAGTGTTGTAAAGTATGCCATTTTATAGCTTTTTAGGGAGACTGCCATTTACAGAAGGCTGACACAGATACAGCCATGACTTTCTGTCTTTTTGCAGTGCAGGTAATAAATGTAAGTACCCATTTTCTTCCTTTTCATAAATGTTTTCTGTTAAAAAAACAACACTGTGAACCGAATGCCAATCGATACCAAGTAATATCCATCTAAGTGCTATTGATCGCCTCTATGTAAAACTGGGACTTTCTGCTATTCTGCTGTGAATGGCAAAGCCCTGCTGGAGCGAGTGCCTCGGCATAGCAAGTTTCCATCTCGCCCTCCGGCCGTGCTGTGCAGCAGCATCAGGCTACGGGTTTGTGTTGGGTGGCGAAACCTACAGCAGAGCGCAGGTTTACACCCAGGCGGTGAAAGGCCACGTGGGAAGGGGACCGAAGGGACTACCTTTGTCTCTGGGTGACAGCTGCCTCTGGGGAGACCAGCGGGCCCCCAGGCTCTGGGCCCTGTGGTGGGCTCGTGCTGCCCCGCGTGTGTGTGGTGGGACCACTGCTGCCGAGGCCACTTACCAGCTCTGGCCGGGCCGCTGCCAGGCTGCTGTGCTGCCAGGCCAGGCTGCTCTCCCAGCCCGCGCATGGCCGCAGCCCCAGTGCTCCCGTGGTGCCTGCCGGGGCAATGCACAGGTCTCCGTGCTGGAGCAGCCGCAGCCAGGTGTAGTTGAACTTCTGGTCCTGTGGGAGGGATGGCAGGGAGCTGTCAGCCCACACCCCGTGCTGCCCTGCCACAGCCCACTTGCTCCATGCTCAGCACCCACTGTGGGCGCTGTGCCCGTGGGCGCTGTGCCCCGGGAGAGGGCATCTCAGGGGCTGGCAGAGCTCAGGAGAGAGCTTCTGCCAGAGCAGCCTGAACGCAGCACATGTGTGCCCCTTGGCAGTGCCCGCTCCCCCTGGTGCACCGGGGAGAGCGCTCAGCAGGGTGCAGCTGGTGCTACAGCAGCACACGAAGCACAGGTTTGTACGTAAGCATCTGTCCCTGGGCTCATGGATCTATCTAACCTTCCTGCTAGTTCTGGGGCAGGGCGCTTGTGCCTGGCTACAGCCCCTGCAAGCAGAGGCAAGTCTGTGCCTCGCTGCTCCCAGCTCCGCTTGGTGTCTCTGGGGCAGGAAGGACGGCAGGGCCAGAATCAGCCCTGCAGGCGAGGTGAGGCATGTGTGGGGAGGTGCTGTTGTGTGCTCAGTACGCGGGTATCCTTACCTCGTTGTTAACATCACACGTCTGAAAAGCTAGAGTGGTGTTTTCCACAGTGATGCATCTTGCTGTGGCTATATTAACAAGCTGGAAAATAACAAAATGCAAATTTAGACACAAATTGTCAAGAATGAGTAGAGGCTGTTACAATACAGACACTGATTAATACTGTCAACGGAGTGAAGCAGAGGCATTGTGTCAGTCCTTGGTGGGGTTGTGTAAGTGCACACGTGCTCTGTTACATATTTTTCTAGCATGAGAAGCCTGAAACCATCCCTTCCTGGGAGCATCCACAGCTGGATGAGACGGGCTTTTTCCTGGGTTTCCTGTGGACAGAGCTGATGTTCCTGTTCTGCAGATGCCCCGAGCACCAGCTGCCCACCACAACCCCTGTCCTGCTGCCACCCCAGGAAGGAGGAGCATGGCCCCCCTGGGGACGCTGTCCCCCACCAAAGCCCTCCCACTGCTGCCACCCCCGGGGACCTGCCTTCCCTCTTCCCCTGGCAGAAAGCAGAGGAATTTCTGCGTTTAGTGCTGCACCTGATGCGCTCACTGCCCCACCTGCCTGTTTGCCACCTAGGCTGGCTGCCCTGGCACCATCACCCATGGGGGAACTCAGCTGTGGTTAGGCCAGTCCTGTCTTTGATTCCTTGCAAATGCATATTGCTGAAGAATTTCTGAATTAATCCCAGTGAATAAGCAGGCTATTCAGAAAAAAGTTCTCAAATAAATTTGGTTAGAGTTCAGCACAGCTGGAATTTGCAGAGCTAGCTGAAAAACAGATTTTCTGCCCTATTAAATTCTGAGAATGAAGATAAAAGAGCCATTCAGGTGGCCTGAATCAGGACAAAGCCAGGCACCGTTGTGAACATTTTCATGAACACAAAACTGAAAAGTGGAGGTTTTGCTTCTGTTGAAACAAAGGTCTCTATGCATGGTCTAACTGCTTTGCACTGATTTGACATAAGGTCTTATTGCTCTGATTGAAAGAGCTGAAAAAGTTGATGTTTTCCAAAAATGCAATTTTTTTTGATGTTCTCCAGATTATTATTGCTAATCCTTTTTTTTTAAAAAAAAGTCACCTCAGCTGGTGTTTCACTGAAACCTTCATTCTAACCCAGATGATGTTTCCTAAGAGAAAGCACAGGGACACAGCCCAGGGCCAGGTACCAGCAGCCGGTGGGCTGCCCTCGTGGGCAGTGCTCAGCACGTCCGTTCGTGGCTGCGGGAGGCAACAACCGAGGCTGCGGGCACGCTGGGACGGAGGCCTCCGAAGGGATGAGCTGCTCATAATGCACTGACGTGCCCAACCCCAGGGGTCTCCGACGCCTTTTCCATGAGCAGTGAGAGGTCACTCCGTGCTTGCAGAGCCACCACCCAACGCCTTGTTGGTTCAGCCATGGAACCGCAGCACGGACCGCAGCCAGCAGGCAGCCTGGCTGGGCAGCGAGGGATGCCCGTGAGTGGGAGCCTGCATGTTACGCCCTTGGCCTGCAGACAAGCCTGAAGCGTGGCCAAAGGGCTGCTGTGCTTTCCCCAGCTCCCTGAGCAGCCTGCGGAGAGGTTCGAGGCTGCGTGCCTTGGCAGGGAGGCAGGGGACAGGCAGTGCTTGTTCTCACTGCCTCAGCATGCCAGCCCCGTGGTCACCAGGTCCCGGCCACCTCCTCTCTGCAAGAGCCTCTCCTGCGGCTGCACTCGGAGACATGGGGCGGGCAGGGAAGGCAGCAAGCCCTTTGGTTTTGAATCCTGGCATCACTGTAATTTGTCTTACAAACCAGATATTTAACTTACATTATTGCAATTATATAAATAAATTGCAAGCAATCGAGCGTGTTTTCTGGGCAGCACATTTCAGGTTTCAGGATGCTCTGAGCAGCAGCCCATATTCTGCCAGGGGCCAGGCCCAGGCCGGGTTCAGCAGCCCACGCTTTGTCCCTGCATCATTCCCCCCCTGCCTGTGCCGAAGCGGCCCCGCGGTGTGCAGGGCCCCGGGCGGTGGCAGTGGCCCCGTGCTGGTTCCCAGCGGGAAGTCAGACCCTGGAACTGGGGCTTTTAGTTCTTCCCAAACACACTGAGGGATCCTGACTGCCGTGACAGGCTGGGTACTCAGAAGTGCTACCACATGCCAGGCGTGGAGACGGGCGTACCGGGATGCTGCTGCATCTCTAGCTGAAACCACTTTTAAATGAAGAACAGCAAGTGGTTTGGGTACGTACCAGCCCGCTGGCTTTCACCAGGGGAGCCTCCAGGTCAGGGTAGACATTCTCCAGGTACCACCTGAAACTTCTGCACTGAAGCTTCTGTCGCAGCGCGATTTGCTGGGTCAGGTCGCCCACATCCAGGCGTCTCAGGACCAGGTGGTACGCGTGGCCGTAGAACAGCTCCTTGTACTCGTCCAGCCAGACCTCTGCGACGCGGGCCAAGTTCCTCTCCACCGTTCTTATCCGGTCTTTTGGGAAGGAGTAAGGGTTGTCATTCCTGAAAATATGCCCAACTCTGGAGCACGGAATAATCTCAATCTCTCCTCCGCACATCCAGACCTGAGGAGCAGAGGTTGCTTTGAGAGAGACACGGGCCAGGGCTGTGCTCCGGCTTCGTGCACGCCAGGAGAGAGGCAGCGAGGGGGTCAGCAGGGGGCTCGCTGGGCTGTGCCCTGCCAGGAGGGACAGGGTCCCCCGAGCACCCAAACCAGATATACGGTAGCTTGGAGAAGAGGAGACGGAGGGGTGACCTGATTAATGTTTATAAATACGTAAAGGGCAAATGTCAGGAAGACAGAGCCAGGCTCTTCTCGGCGACGCCCTGTGATAGGACAAAGGGCAATGGGTGCAAGCTGGAACACAGGAGGTTACGCTTAAGTATGAGACAAAACTTTTTCATGGTGAGGGTGACAGAGCACTGGAACAGGCTGCCCAAGGGGGCTGGGGAGTCTCCTTCTCTGGAGACATTCAAAACCCTTCCTGTGTGACCTGACCTAGCTGTTCTTACTCCGGCAGGGGGACTGGACTAAGTGATCTTTCAAGGTCCCTCCCAGTCCCTACAATTCTGTGATTCTGTGATTCTGAGATATGGGACAGGCTGCCAAGAGCAACGTACCTTGAATGAAATCTCCATATTTTCACCTCCCCAAACATCCAGTCCTGAGTCGTATGTTCCCAGCTCAAAGAAATACTTCTTGTCTATAGAAAACAGGCCACCCGCCATGACCGGGCACCTGGGAACAGACGAGCAAGGTGGCACGTCAGTTGGTCACAAAATACCCATCCCTTTCACCTTGCTTCTACAAAGGAATCATCAAGAAACTGTCAGTTACTGAATGCTTGGAGATGGTGCCCAAATTTGCACTTGCAGCATGGAGGACCAAAGGATTTTTCCCTTCAGTGCCCACTGACAAATGCAACATTAAAAAGATGGTGTTCCGGAGCCTGAACTCTGTAATGGGGATGGGAGGGTAACACAGGGTGGCACGGCATACAATGGTACATCCTGGCAGCACCACGATGCACCCACGGGGCTGCAGGAACAAGAAACACTTGGGCTTTGGTGAGGTGAGGTGATCTCCTGCACCGGGCCACTGCATCCATCGTCCTTACCAGCAAAACGCTTGGCCTGGAAGGAGCCTCTGTTGCTAAATCAGTAACAGCAGAATGGGCTGGTTCCCAAACCTCTCAGATTCACTGTCTTTACCTTATTATATCAGTTTCCTTGATTTTGTTTTTTTCAATGACCTCTTGTGGAATCTGCCTCCATCCAAAATTCATTGGCCAAGTAAAAATCCCACGTTGAAAGTTATCCACGGTCATGTAGCTAAACACAGAAGAGATGGAGATGACTAATTCTGAGTCACATTCCTGATTGAAATGTCACACTTAATGAGCAAAGAGGAATATCTGCACATAATTAAAACAAGATTCTAACAAATTTCATCAGGAATCCTGCTAAAATTCATGAAAAAGTGAAAAGGTGTGTGCAATAAATAAAGCGGCCATGACTGCTGCTAATGTTAATTTGACTGTGTAGAAGTCAGCTATATTGCATATCCCCTGTGGGAGACCGTGGAAGGCTGGTTAGAAGCTTTGTACATATGTCTTTTTAAAATTAAGGTTTTTATGGCCAGGGTAAGAGGTTTTCTCAGGGCAATGGGTTGGAATTTCTGGGTTTCCCAGTGCTGTGAGAGTGTTACCTCATGTCCTTGTCGCTGATGACCTCGATAACGGGGCAGGCGACCTTGGCCCGGCTCAGGCGGACCCTCTCCAGCAGCGGCTCCAGCCACCCCACATTGCACTCCACGTGCGAGTCCAGGAACGTCAGGACGTCGCCTGCGGGCAGAAGCCACGGGCACCATCAGGTTCTCACATCCCGGGCACCCCACGGGCCCACGGTGCCACAGCTCCGCACCCCGGCACTTCCCGAAATTTCTCCGGGAAGCAGAGCTACAGCGGGTGGAGCTGGAGATCCAAATGGATGCTTGCTGACACCTTCAGGTGCCAGACAGCCTCTGCCTGGCTTTGGCACACCAAGATGCCCTCCTCCCAGCCACTTGTGGGCCACCGGCCCCTCAGCTCTGCAGGCTGGCGCCGCTAGGGCAGGGCTGCAGCACGGGGTCTGCTCAGCCCGGGGTCTGCTCAGCACGGGGTCTGCTCAGCACGGGGTCTGCTCAGCACGGGGTCTGCTCAGCACGGGGTCTGCAGAGCAGTTCTGCTCAGCACGGTGCCCAGCCACCTGCCACGCGAGCTCAGCGAGGGCAGCAAAGGGGAGCTCGGGCAGGCACGTGTCCGGGCCTCGCCTTACCTTTGGCAACCTGCGCTCCCGCCAGCCTGGCCCGGATCAGACCGTGCCTCTCTTTGAGATGCAGGATCTTCACTTTTGGGAACTGTGACATGTATGCGTCGAGCTTTTCCTTGAGGTACTCTGTGGAGAAGGAGAGAGCGAGGCTGACGTACCTACCCTATGCCTTCCAGGTGTGGGAAGCTGTGGGCAGAGCCTTCCTGGAGGCATCTCCAGGACACACAGAGGCCCAGAGGTTTGGGGTGCAAACGGGGTAGTTCGTCATCCAAAAGAGGAAAACTGCAGAGACATTTTGGAGGAGATGGTATGAACACGTTTAATGATTATTTAGAAAATGAGCAAACAGAGCCCTTTTCCTCTCCCACACCTATTGCCTTGTGGCATTATGGGCTCTTTTGGAAAACATTTTTATGTGCTGCCATGAACCTTGCTGTCAAGACAGCACCTTCACTGAAGAACCAGCAGTTGAAAAATTACATCATTTTAAAAATTGTAAGGGCTGAAGACAGCAGGGAGCCAAAGTACCACAAAGCAGAGGTTCGATATGATGTGAAATGTCTGTGACTACACAAGTGAAGTCACTGTGCATGCAGACAGGGCCAGATCCTCAACGCTTTTATCACAACCACCCCCATGTCTGAGCAACCCTGGACGCGTGCGCCTGCCACCAGCCCTGAAAGCCATGCACACCCATCTGGAAACTGTGCAGAGAAGGGCGAGAACATCTTTATAAACGCACGTGCCCTGGAGCCAGGACACCTTGTGTGAGCAGGCTGCGTAAGCACTTCAATACATCGCAAGAAGAAAATGCGATTTCTTCCTGGGGTTCAGAATTGAATTACAGAGAACAAATTGTATTTTGGCCTCAAGTTATATTAGTTTCATAAAGGTAGAAGCAGCTTCGCCTACCTTTTGTGCTGAAGTCGTCCACCAAAATGATTTCCTCGACCAGGTGGGGAGGCGAGCGGCTGAGGACGCTGTGAACGGAGCGCAGGAGGGTGGACCACACCTCGTCCACGAAGCACATGATGATGGTGGTGGTCGGGAGGTCGTCGTGGACCCGCTGCTCGGAGCACCTGCAACGGCAGCACAGCTGCTGTGCCCTGAACGCCTCCGGGCTGAGCACCGCCAGGAAATGCGCAGGGAGGGGGAAGTGGGAAATGTGGAACATGGGGGCTCGGCCCCCCCATGGGGCTGGGTCAGGAGAGCAGGGGGCAGCCCTGCGGGGATGGGATGCACCCACCCTTTCTTTCCAGCAGGGACCTCTCTTTTCCTCCCCACCCCCAGCTGACAGCATCTCCTTCCCACGAGCAATGGGAAGGTGCAGGGGAGTGAGGCCAGTCCCAGCTCTGCACCCTGGTCTTGGGGACACCTGTGGGGAAAGGACCCCTGTGCACGGGGTGCCTTGCTGTGATGCTCTGAGCACCTGCAGGCGTGGGACCCAAGGCTTCAGAAGGTTGCCTTGTCTGGGAAAAGTCAGCAGCATGCTCAGAGTGCAGGGAATGGCCATTTCCATGTGGGGCACTCAGCAGGGCAACTTGTGGAGCCAGCAGATGGTGAGGAAGGGTCTCCCGGCCCAACCTCCACACCTCACTGCCATGAAGGATGGGAAGACACCCAAAAATCTGGCTGTTGTGTACCAGTATTGGTGGGTCCACTCCCCCAGCACCCTGCATCTCACGGCCCAGCACCCACACCTCCCTGGGGACACCCAGTGCTGCCAGGCATGCCCCTGCCCTGCCCAGGGGCTCCAAGCAGCACCCACGTCCCTCGCAAACTGCCCGCAGCACGCATCCCGGGGGCCGAGGGAGCGATAATATCTCTCCCCTGCCTGTGATTTTGTCATTTTCTTCTGTGACAGCCCAAAACACAACGGCTGGGTCAGGCCTGCGTCTGCAGTGTTTGAACAAAAGGTCGATGAGCAGCTTTTCTCATCGCTATTTGCAATTCAAGCACTGCTTCACTGCCTGCCTGCGGGGAGCTGGGCTCCTGCAGCAATCCATCTCCAAGGGCATCTCGAGGTGCCTGGGACGCCTCAAGGAAGAGCTGCGTGCCCCCGAATGCGCCGCTTTATCCAGAATATTAATGACGTACTGGGACTTGCTTTCTCTCATCCATAAGCTGAGGTCTGATAACAGGTTTTCCTCTCTTCCTTCCAGAGCAGACCTCCTGCAGGCAGGACAGGCACCAGCCTGCCTGCGGATGCCGAAAATGAATTTATCAGTGATGAATCAAAGCTCCTGTTCACTCTGTTATCAACAGCAGACATCAAACAGGGCCATATACAAATATATATATGTGTGTGTGGGGGCGGGGACGACTGTACGGAGAAGTGACCTCGCCTGGATGAAGAGGCCCTTGGGTTCGGCTGGTGCTGGCCCAGATGCTGACACCGCCCGTAGGGTGCAGCCTGACCCCATGTGGCAGCACACGTCCCGGGGCCAGGGCACTGGGACCAGCCCCTGTTTGGCTAAGGCGTTATCCCGGATACCCCAGCGGCTACGCCTTCCTTCCCGGCGGGTGCTCCTGGTGGCAGGTGTTCTGCTCCACAGCTCTCCAGGGCTCGTCTTTCAAGTCTGATTTGAGCCACGTTGGCTCTTTTTCTGTATGCAGCAGGCTCCCACAGCTGGCATCTTCTGCATGCTGGAAAGGTGCTGCAGCTCCTTCCCTGCCCTGTTCCTGCCTCTCCAGGACTTCACCTTGGCTCACAAAGCGAGTAACAACGGCGGCACAAGAACACCTATGTATTGTCCTGTGGGTTACAGCACGAAGCCCGTGCCACTGCTCCCATGGTGGGGACAGGAGAATTCACCTGAATTTGCACCTGTTCCAGACCTTGTCTGCAGTTATTCAGGCGCACCTGCTCTAGAAAGGAGCCCTGTGAATGTCTGCCCCTTCTGTTGGCAAGGTACTGCGCACATCTTGCCTTGCTTTTGTATGTGGACTATGGCAGGGGGCTGGTTTGTTTTTCAAAGTGCAATACTGACATTTGCAGACTCAGCCACACATTGCAGGGGGATGGCTGTGAAGCAATTGCTTACCAAATCACAGTTCTGCCCACAGGTCCTGAGCTCACACAGCGCACGCCCATGTGGTGCTGGGCAGCACAAGAGTAAAAGTGCCATGCAGCAGCCAGCGATGCCGGTGGGAAAATGGAGCAATCCCGTGGACATCCCAGTGCTGCCGCTGCTGCAAGCAGCCTCATGCCGTGTCCTTGTCTCAGCATTCGTCAGGTGCCTTTGCCCAGGAGCCCCTTCCATGCCCCTTAGGTGGGTGAGGCCAGCGGGGTAGCTCCGGGGGTGAGAGGGAAGGGCAACGGCAGCTCCAGGCGTGAGAGCACCAGTGCTCCCAGGCAGGGAGGGCTTCAGCTGCCTGGGCACACTGGCGGTGTGCAGAAGTGGTTGAGGAACCAAACGCATGGAGAGCGATACAAAGCAGTGCTCGGTGCTACACCCAATAAAGCAAATAAAACATTTTAAGGCACAAAAAGGCCCGAGCCCCATTGTCTGCTTTGTGTGCCCCAGCCTCTTTGGATACCAAGGAATTTTGCCTGGCTTTACTGTAACGAGCTCCTCTCACCTGGGAACACGGAGCCCTCTCACTGCTGGCATGCCCGCAGCCAAGGCCTCGGTGTCCCCGCTGCCCTCCTTGGGAGCCCCCTGGCAGCGCGGCGCAGCCCCTGTGCAGGGAAGCACATCTTACCCGGCAGGCCTGGTGTCCGCCACGGCTCGGTCGACAGGAATCAGATCGCTGAGGTAGACGTTAAAGTTTCCCTCTTTCCACCTGCTTTTTGCTTCTTCTTGCTTGTCGTCAGGGACTGCCACAGGATGCCCAAACTGCCCGGGAGCCTGGGGGTCTCTGGGGGCCAGCGTTGCATCCACAGCCAAGACCCTGTGTGTCCCGGGGCTGCCCCCCGGCTGGGCCGCACGGCTGCTGCTGCCCGCCACCCCCTGCCTGCCCTGCTCGGCTGGCCCCCCGGCAGCTCCTGCCAGCCCCGCACCTGCTGCCCCAGGGGAGCCGCGGGCTGGGGTGTGCGGTGCTGTGGCCCTGCTGATGGTGCTGGTGGCGAGGGTGCTGCTGTGCCTCATGGCAGCGAGCTCCGGTGCTCCGCGTGGCTCGGGGCTCCGCGGGAAGTTTCCCACAGCGTCAGACCCCAGGCTCGGGGTTGCTGCGCTGCTGCTGGGTTTTGCCTCCGCTTTGCTGATGAGGACGAAGTGTTTTTCAGGGGCTCCATGGTGCCCGGGCACGGTTCCCCGTCCCGCTGCCCGGGAAGGCCGGTGTGGTGGGCTGCCGGGGGGGGCGAGGCTCCCATGTGCAGTGTGCATGGCTCCCTCCAGCACCGCCGCCCCAGCCCCGGCTTGCTCCGCGGGCTCAGGCGCTGGCAGGTCCGAGGTCAGGGCCTTGTCCCTCGGTCCCCTGGTGCTTGCCGTGGATGGCGGTGCCCCAGGCAGTCGGGCCGTGCTTGCGACGGCGCTCGCTGCCGTGCCCGCTGCCGCCCTCGCAGCCTGTGCCGGGGGTCCGCTCGCCGCCGGTGCCACGTCGCTCCGCGCGGCCGCTGCAACCGGGGGCCGCCCGTCCCGTCGGGGCGCAGCCGGCTCGAGGGAGCCCCCCGCCCGGCCCGGCC
>CM021703.1:38919959-38927217 GCA_011074415.1 Stictonetta naevosa | reverse complement strand
GGCAGGCAGGCAGGGCAGGCAGGGCAGGCAGGCAGGGCTGGCAGGGCAGGCAGGCAGGGCAGGCAGGCAGGGCAGGCAGGCAGGGCAGGCAGGCAGGGCAGGCAGGCAGGCAGGGCAGGCAGGCAGGGCTGGCAGGCAGGGTGCACTGGTGCAGCAGAACACTGTGCTGCTCTGCCAGAAGTTGCCCTGGCCCCACCACGGCACTGCTGCGGCGTCTCCTTTGAGCTAAGCTTCATCTGTCCTGGAAGACACTAGGCAGTGCATGCTATGTGTCCTCAATTGCTCATGCGATATGTTAATATTTTAAAAATATTCTAAATATTAAAAGAGCTAATAGCAGGAAATGCCTATTCCTTATGTAATATTTTAACAAGAGTGGTCACAGGAATGGATCGATCTAAAAAACCTGCCATGAAATCCGGGGTAACCAGGCGGTCATTGTACTTGACAGTCCTGTCCTGCGAATGAGTGACGATGTTTTGGTAGTTTGATGGCCATGAAACGATACGTCGTGTAAAGATAGTCAGCATGATCGCCATAAGGCAGTCTGTCATTGTCTTGCTGAGCGATTCGCATGCATGATGCATAAGAAAGTAAAAATAATCAGTAATCTATTGCTAGCTGGGGAAAGTAATCAGCAATATGTAATGTACTGTTTAGACTTGCCAATCAAAATGGTTTCCTAAGCAATTTCAAAAGCCCATAGGTTATTTGAAAATGCACTCCTGATCTTGTTCCTGCCGCATCCAAAATAAAATCTTGCGTCCCCACTACACACTGGTGCCTGTAGCAAGGAGCTGGGACACCAGGCCACCTCTGCCAACTCTACATGGAAAGGAAGAAGCAAATAACCAGGGCCTGATATCTTAAAGTTGTTTTAATGCAGCAGTGATAGTAAAATGAGGAACTGGTCCTTCCCACTGAGGGTGGTCAGAGCGAGATCTTCCATAGCTGCACATGCAGGGAAAATGATGCAAAACCACTGCAACAAGTTTTTTGGGGCATTTTTTTTGGCTGATGACCGGACAGGCAGCCATGCCCGTCGGTGCTGGTGTGAGCTGCCCCAGGGCAGGGGCTGCCCACGGGAGACCCGTTTGCATCAGCCTGAGAGATTGGCACCAGCCCTGGGCCTTCCTGGGAGAACATCTTTGGAGGACTATCAACAGAGCCCGGATTTAAGGCCTTGCGCTGAAAATACGGTTTATCGTAGAGTAACACGATGCATTTACCTTGTTTCCATTGCAGGATCGAGAGCCTAGAGGAATCAGCAGGAATTGCCCGGCACATCTGATGCTGCTCTGGGCAAGGGAGGTACGCTCACTTTTTAGCGAGGAACATGGGCAGTGCTTTCAGAAAACAGCTGCTGGAGGAACAAACGCGATTGTCCGACGGAGTGCCTCGTGGAGAAATGTATTTCTCCTCTAGCCACAGGGTGGTGCTTTTGCCCTCTTTATAGCCTGGCAGTACAGCAAAAAATAGCTCGGAAACTGTTGACGAAAGTCTTTAATTTTAGAAGAATCTTTAGGGATCAAAGCAGTTGTCCTTAGGCGCCGCAGAGCCCCCAGCCGCATGGCGTGGTACCGTGCCGAGGCGCTTGCCCAGCTGTGGCAGCAGGCCGGGGTCGGCAGCGCTCGCAGGCCTCACTCTGCCTGGCGCGGGGTGCTGGGCACCGGGGTGCTGGGCACCGCCGTGCAGGCTGTCTGTGTAAACAACTAGTAAAGCGACTCCGAATCCTCGCAGCCTGCTCCGTGTGGGAAAGTCTGTCGGGATTTCCTAGTGACTCAGCCCAGGTGAGCCGTGCTCTGCAAACGCATAAATGAAATATATTTTCCATTTGTTTTATTGGACGTCCCAGGATGTTTTGTAACACAGCTGTAATTGCCTGTTTACTTTCTGCAGGATGCTGAAGTACCTACAGAAGTGCTGTCCTTTCCTATTGAACTCCACAGGAGTTGTTCCAGGCGCCGAGGCACAAGCCCAGCCATCCCGTGCCTTGCCCCTTGGCAGCAGCGTGCGGTGCTGCGCTGTGCTGTGCTGGAGCAGGAGCCGCTTGTGGCTCAGACTCACTGAGTGCGAGGGCACGAGGACTCCCTGAGAGCCTGGCTGCTCCACGGCCACAGGGACGAGTCCTGGTGGGAGCAGACCCTCACGGTGTGCCCCTTCCCCGCCGTGACCGCCGGCCCCGAGCCAGCCCCACACCAGGTCTGCGAGGGCTGTGCTACGGCAAAAAACGAGTTCCCAGGTCGTGGCTGGGCATGCTTCCATAAGTTGGCTTGCTCTGTCCAAAAATGTTAAATAGAGTGGAAATGGCACTGCTTTCCTCTTCTCATGTGTCCCAAGTTTAGCTAGCTTTAATTTTTTTCTAAGAGTTTAGTATAAATTTGTTTTAATTTTACAACACCTCCAGTTCCATCAGGAGACAGACTGGGGTCTCTCCTGGGTGAGTTCTAGTATCACTTTTCAGTGGGTTAAAATGAATCAGACTTTTTGCAAAAGTTACTTTCAAGAGAGATCTGAGCTAAAACCACGTGCTTCTCTGTGTGTGGAGCCATAATAGCTTATTCCAATGCACAGACAAATGTCTTTGACTGACCCTCCACATGTCACCCGCTAATATGCTACCTGCACTTAATGCCCTGACCTGTTAATCACCCCATTATTTTGCTGAATTGCACATATTGTAGATGGAACTGGTGGCTTTGGAAATGATAATCAATCATCTGTCCAGCATGCTATTTGTTCAAATCTTCCTGATGTTCACGTCTGAAGAATTATTCCCATCCTACAGAGGTCTGTCAGTGTGGAAGGAGCTGATGACCCCAGGGACAGATTTTTAAGAATACTTTAAAGGATCTTGGAACAGAAGACCTGTTGCAAGGCATATTCACTACTACTACGTGGAGATGAGCTTGAAAATCCTTGTTGAGGCCCGTCCCAAGGACTAGCAAATCACCCAGTTGTGACTGAGGAACAGTTGTCCTTAGCAGGACAGTACACAGACACCACCGATGGAGTTCTGTGAGTCAGAAGAGGTTGTGCCTCAGAGCTGGACAGCCCTTGGACAGCCCCATCCTATGCAGACAGGTTTCTTGAAGGCTGAAGATGTGCGGGGCGCCTGACGTGTGGGAGGTGTCCAGCTCCTGGCACCACGGCTGCTCATGTCAGACATGCCCTCGCTACGAGGTGTGATGCCGCATACAGACACCTCTGTCCAGTCCCCAGGCTTCCTGAAAGCTCAGAAACTCCTGTCTGTTGAGAAGCAGCCAGGTGCAGTGGCCACCTGGGGTGAAATCAAGCGTTTAACTGGCTGGGATTGGAGCTTTTTCTGAGTACTCTTGCATTTTAGCCCAGTTTTTAAACTAAAAGGAAAGGAGAGTCAGGCTAAGAACATATGGCTTAATGATATATTTGGAGATGGTCATTTGTTCTGTTTTCCACCTGAATACATTTAAAGGCACAGCTGAAATTAAAATGTCAAATCTCCATTTGAAATGTAATCTACTGTCATGGATGCTATCAAATCTGTTAATAATTAGAACCTGGCACCTTAGTTTAAGTGCAGCCACTAATTCAAAGTCATGGTATTTAACTTACTTCACAGCAATGCTGGAAATAAGGACACTGAATTGTTGACACCAGATCTTTTATATATATTTAAACAGATTTATGTACCTTTTTCTTAATTAAAGCAAAAGAGATGTAGGCACCTTGCTGCCTTCTATGCTTTTGGATTTTTTTTTCCTTTAAAACGAGTGTTACCCCCATAATAAAACTTCATATATTATAATGGACTTGGAAGAAATAAAAATAAACTAAAGTACTTAAGAGCAATTTTCCCTTTTTCTTTCCCTCTAGGTTCCTGACTTTAATGTGATTATTCTCATACAGAAGCCTCTGGATGCTATGGGAAGAGCTGGCTCCAGGCAAAGGCCAGCAAGCAGGCTAGAGGAGCCTCGCATTGCGTCAGGTGTGTGTGATTTTCTCAGGTTTTCCAGGAGAACCATGAGAACATTTCTGGAAAATATCTCCACAAACAAAGTATTCAGCAACAGACAGCACAAACACAAACAATTTGTGAACTACTTCAACCACACAGGTGGGAGACAAGCAGAAAAATGGTTCCACATTATTCTGCAAAAAGTCCATCAAAATCATAATGAGCATAATTCACAATAAATTTGAGCCCTGCTTGGAACCTTGGAAGAGGTAATTGTATGATCCCTCAGTTTTTTAAAAAAGCCCGTTGTGAATTGGGTACTTTAAATAAAACCATAAGCAACGTAACGTCATTATCTTAAAAATGCAGCTGTGCTGCCGTGAGTCTTCTCTGCAGAAGCATTTCAGGTTAGCTGGGATGGGCAAAGGCATCTCCAGTAGCTCTGCAAACTCACCGTCATGCTGGAGGTAGCCTCAGATGAGGAGAGAGAAAATGCAAAGCTGCAAGTACAAAACATGAAAAAACCTTAAGCGCTTAATTTCTTCCAGAGCATCAGAAGGCATGTGGGAGGAGAGAGTGGGAGTGTGTGGACTGAGTCACTGAACATAATTTTATGTGTTTGGGTATTTTTTTAATTATCCACACTGGCAATTTTCAGGAAATCTCCCACCTTTGTACTACTCCTAACGCTTCCCTGTCAGTGCCCATAATGATGCTCGCGTCAATGGGAGGTACGGGTTAGCTCTGCTGTTTTTACTAGCATACTTTTACAGAAAATACTCAGCAGCCCACCTCCTCTCCTGGCCTGATACATGGGTTGATCACAACCATGATGGCAAGGCTGGGGAAGAGATTTACCCTTCAGTAATCTGTGCCTGTGCTTTCCCAGAAATGTACTTACAGGGTGAAATTATGGAACGAATATCCAATTTATCAATCACAGACACCTTTTTCTAAGCAGGTTGCTATATTTAACATCAGTCTGCATTTACAGGTGTTCTCATGCTGCAACCATGCATGTAGGACATGAAACAAAGACTCCAGTCTCCATGTAACAGCAGCATGGATAACCGTTCTGTTCTGTGCCTGGAAGGAAGCACTGCACGTTTGTGTCATCCCAGCTACGGGTGGGAAAACCCTGGCAAAATCCAGTTACAGGTGTTATGGAATTACGAACAGAGCCTTTTAGCAAAGCTGGCTCCTAGGCCACAGAAGCATTTCTTTATTCCATGTGCTGAAAAATATTACAGCCAACACTTCATTTGCTCTCCCTAACACACAGCTTTGCCTTGTCTTGCAAGGACCAGATCTCAGGCTGGGATATCCTTGACTGATCCCACGAAGATGTACAAGGGGCTGGAGCACCTGTCAGGGGTGTAGGGATAGGACAAGGGGAATGGTTTTGAACTAAAAAAGGGCAGATTTAGATTAGATATTAGGAAGAAATTCTTTACTCTGAGGGTGGTGAGGCACTGGGACAGGTTGCCCAGAGAAGCTGTGGATGCCCCATCCCTGGAGGTGTTTAAGGGCAGGTTGGATGTGGCTTTGGGCAACCTGGTGTAGTGGTGGGAGGTGTCCCTGCCCGCAGAGCCACCCCGCAACTGCTGCCGGGGAGGGGTGGCCGATTTCTGCAGCGCCATCTCACACTGCCCCTTCTAGGCTTCTGTCTAGAATCTGGTAAGGTGCAATTTTCCTTCGCCTGGTTTTCCTGTTAACCATTTCCCTGAGGGGAGATAACCAGTGGAAGCAGCGGAGGAAAGGAGCAGGTGAATCAGCAGCTTCAACAGTGGCAGCACAGAGGAGCTTCTGACTTCAAAGGGCCGATCTGCAGAGGATAAATGATGCTTTTATTTAAAACCATCATTTTAAAAGCTAGAAAATTAGTACTTTTGTGTTGCAAAGTCAAACTATTTACATTTAGGAAATATCAGGGTTACCCTGCTTCTCGGTGAGGGACCACCAAGTAATATGTAATTAGTTCCAGGGCTGGTAAAGAGGAAAAATCTAGATCCTAGTTAGGACCCGGAAGGCTGGGTAGAGGCTGGAAGGCAATTGGCACAGATAAGCTGTGTGGAGGACTATTAGCTACAAACCCATCTCCTTCAGGGCATTTAGGAGGTCTGGCAGCAAGGTCTGACTTGGTGAGGCACACAAAGCATCTAAAAATGCATGTGAAAAATCATAGTATCATAGTGTGATCTTAAAAAAAAGTGCTTGATTTCACAGAATCACAGAATTGCAGGGGTTGGAAGGGACCTCATGAGATCATCAGGTCCAATCCCCCTGCCAAAGCAGGTTCCCTAGAGCAGGTTGCCCACGTAGGTGTCCAGACAGGCCTTCTCAGATAAGCTTATGGGCTTTGGGGTGGTGATGTGACCTGAACATTTGGTGCCCAGGCTGTGTTTATCGTGTGTTTCCCCAGAGGTCCCAGCTGATCGGTAGAGCTGCCACGCAGCCGGTTACACCTCAGGTTTGCATGGCAGCTCTAGCTGAGGGAATGTGGTTTTGCTGCCGGTTTCTTGGGTTGAGCTAACCACATTTGCTTCTCTTCCCTTTGCTGCATTGCCCCGGTGCCCGCGGGAAGGCACGTGGCCACCGGCTGAGAGCAGCCTGCAGCCAGGACGGGGAACCGGCCCCGGGGCAGGGGGCTGGCTGCCCGTCGGAGCCGCTGCCAGCAGCGCCCCAGCATGAGGCCAGCACAGCATATGGTGAGTAGGTACGGCAGCATCTGAGCGGGGTGGTGGGCAGCGAAGCGGGACCATATATGATCATCCCATGAGCTTGGAGAGGAAGGATTCCAGGCCCAGAATATCAGTGCAATGCTGTCCTGAGCTTGTGCACATATGGCAAGAAGATACACAATTATGAGTCATTTAGAAATGTAATAAAAATAGGTTCTGCTACTGTGTAAAGAAAATAACAGGTACTAATTAATCCGGGTGCTCTTTATGGCGTGCGGAGTGGCAGCGGGAGCAGTGCCTGCAGCACACGGGCCGGCGGCCACGTGTCGAGGGGACTGGCAGCACGGCTGGGAAACCCTGCTCGGTCGTGGCTGGGCGAGTCCTCAGATATTTTCTAATGCTATTTGTAATGCATATGCAATTGAGCAGGCACTCTTTTTTATTTCTATTCCAAAGGAATTAAATTAATTTTAGAAATGACACTATAACTATTTTCCTGCCTCAGGGACCATTTGTTTTAAAATCATTAAAGATTTTTATATGACACTGCACTGACATTTGGTGTGAATAAATTAAGGGAATTAGTATAAAACTGCGTTCTTTCTTCATAGACTTCCCAGCGCATATTTGCATGCGTGTG
>CM021703.1:38884959-38914959 GCA_011074415.1 Stictonetta naevosa | reverse complement strand
GTTTTTCTAAATGAAGCGCCTGACAGTATGCAGTGCAGACAAAGTAGTTTTAATGCCAGGTGCTGGCACTCTTGCCCAGCCTGCAGATACAACTGAGCACAAAAGCATTGAAGGTTGATGACTGGGGGTGAAGATGCTTCCACCACAAAGCCTTGTGCTCCCCATATTTCAGCAGCCTTTCATAGCTTCTGACAAATGAACAAGTTTTGGTCCTCAGAGGTGGTTCAGAAACGTCCCCCTGGGTGTGCGTGCATTCCCCTGTCTCTTCCCTGGGGCAGCCGGGGTGTCACAGCCTGGTCTATGGGCAGAAGTGGGCTGAGCTGCTTTGTGGGATCCATTTTCCATGCTGGTGGGGCAACACGAGTGCCTTAGAAGAGTGTACATGAACCACCACGTGGTTCTGCTGTTCCAAGGGCAACATCAACACTTTAAAATATTCCCCCCAAAATGGCTCTTTCCCTCTCTGTGAGTGATGAGGCAGAAATCATGCTGCTGTTTGTATGACAGCCCGGTTATGAAGTGGCACAGGTGAAAACCCCGCTGTGGGGCTGGTCAGAGGAGCCCCGCAGGTGACCAAGGTGAACCCCAGCCAGTAAGAGCAAAGGATGGCTCCCTGCGGAGGGACAATCCCGGGCGGCAATAAGGCAGCGCCTCGGCCAACATTCTTCAGGATAGAAATGGATGTTGCCACAAGTGTTCATGTTCTTTTTTTCAGAGAAGATTGTTATAATAGTATGTAATGCAACAATATTGGCAAGAAACTGGTCTGTATGTCATTTCCCCAGTCATCTTTTTTATTAAGTTAAAAGTCTGATTGATAAAAGTAACTTCATTGAGATCACATTCCCAGCTGAAGCACAGGCAGAGGTCATCGCCTTTATTAGACCAGCTCGTACAGTTGCAAAAGGCAAGGGTTTGGCACACAAAACTCTCTGCTGAAAGAGCAGCAGGGAGCTTTGGGCTAAATGCTGCCCCAAGGTGTGCCCAGCGCCGAGGTGGGCACCTGGGGAGCAGGAGCTCAGCGAGGGGCGAGGGTGTCCGCCTGGGGGTACGGGGGTGGTGGGGAAATCACGGCAGGGCGATGTCCAGCTCTGGGCTCCGCTCCTCAGGAAGGAGATTTTGAAGCATGAAAGTGCTCAGAAAACAGCTGTGGGAGTAGCCAGAGCTCCAGACAAGCCCCTCATGGCAGGGCAGGTTTGCCATGGCTTGCTCCATGAGTGGGGAGCAGCAACCTCCCGGCAGGGCTTTTGTGCCTCCCTGGGGAACAGAGAGCGTGGAGTGCAGCCAGGGGATGTGAGCTGGGTTGGTGTGGGCTAAAACACAGCCCAGGTTTGTGAGGGCAATTAGCAACCAGGCTGTCTGGGGACGAAGCTGATCCCATGCTGTGGCAAGATAAGTGGTTTTTGTTTGTTTGTTTTTACAAAGATATGCAAGATATGCACTGAAACGGGAGATACGAGCTTGGTATGGGAGTCACTGGCTGAAGTTTTCAGTCTGGGAGCAAAACAGCCCTGACTGCATGCTAGCGTCCCTGTCCCTTGCAGGCCGGGGTCCTGCCGACGGCTGGCGGTTCCAGGCGGCCCACAGCATCCCGCGCGGGGCAGGCCGCGGGCAGCGCGCCCCACTAAGCAGGGCAGGGGATCCTTTCACTGCCGTGTCACTGGTCTGGGATCTGGAAAGGAGACGGGCTCCGGACAGTGGATTAAGAGCGGGGAGAGGAAGGAGGACGTGGGGCTGCAGCTGTCTGCTTCCCACTGTCCCTGTGGGCGAGGAGCCGCTGAGTGCCCGGCTGAGGGCTGTGCTCGGCCTCACGCCGTCAGTGCTGTCTGTGCTACCTCTTCTCCGTGTCTGAATGTTCAGTACCTGAGCAAACACTAAAAGCACCCCAAATATTTCACTGTTAATTACTTCCTTAATGTGCTGTTTCTGCCATATTTAACTGAAATTAGCCACTAGCAACAACTTGCATTCAAAGCTTTTATTACTCCAGGTGAAATTTCAGGACAATTTTACTCGCAATGTATTTTTTTGCCACTGTTGCAAGGAATCGCATTATAAAGTTTTCTATGTCCTCAGTGTATGTGGCAGCAAAACCATGAGCTTACCTCCTGAAAGGCATTTTAACTTCTCATTGCTTTCCTTCTACATGGTGAGTCAAGAAAGAGTTGTCAGTAATAATTTCCTGAGTGATTTTTAAAAACCCGTGACTCTCACCCTTATTAGTTTTAATAAAGAGTCACTGCTCCCTAAGCTTGCTTGGAAAATTATTACCTATCAGCAAGACAGAAGACAAACATATGAGCTATTGACAGCAGCAGAGAGTAAGCCCCTCATGATGGCTATTAAGAGACAAGAGTTACGTTTTTTTTTCACATCCTACCTGAAATTAAGTTCTTTTTGAAGATTGGTGCTCAGCTGAGCTGCTGGGAGCTCACTTCAGACAACCTCAAAATGTCTCTGAAGCAAATTGATTTGGAAAGGTGCACCGAGGCTGTGTCCTCGGGAGGGGGTGGTGGTGCTGCGGGCACCAGCAGAGCAGGGTGGCCCCGCTGCTCTCCGAGCACACGCGGGAGCAGTGCTGCCCGCAGCATGCGGGTACAGGTACACGTGCACACGCGCGTACACTGACACCCAGAGCATCCTCCCGCAGAGAGCACCGTGAGGTTCTGCCTCGCCCTGGGGTGCTGCAGACAGCACTGGCTACTGCTGGAATAAACCAGCTCACATGGCATGATATTGCCTCATCCTTACTTAATTCATAGAATCACGGAATCATTCCACCACAGAACAGCCCAGGCTGGAAGGGACCTTGAAAGGCCACCAGGCCCAAACTTCCATGGGAAAGGGGAGTCTAGACGAGATTAGCCAGCACCCAGCCCAATCCCATCTTAACAACCTCCAGTGATGGAGACTGTACCACGTCCCTTTCTTATACCAAGGTGAAACCTCTCCCAGTGCAGGTTGTACCCCTAGTCCCTTGTCTTCTCCTTGTCAGGAGAGAACCGCTGTCCTCTTCATAGCCATCCTTTAGGCAAAAAGGCCCGTTACTCAGAAAAGCATGTATGAACTTCCTCTCCTTCCCAGCTTTTCTCTAGGTTGTGAAGACGAGGAGCACCACGTAGAGGACCAGTAGGTAACACCGTGACCCATTAAAGTGCTATTATGCTCTGTGTCTGCATTTTCAGCTCAGACACATTGGATTTGCCCCATCCCTTCGCTCTCTGGCATAGTGGGGGCCCTATGGCATACACAGGGGACTGGCTCAAGGGCAGGGACTGGAAGGAATGCAAGCAGCCGTGGCTGAGGAACAGCCTTTGGAGCCAGCAGGAGCAGAGGCTGAGCCCCGCCAAGCCAAACCCCACATGGCTCACCCTGAGCAGCGGCTGCAGGAGAGAGCCAGGGTGTGCGCCAGCCCTGCAGCCCGTGCCCAGCCATTACCACAAGGCTGGAGTTTAACACGACACAAATGACTTCCAGCGCTTTATTAAATTTAATTTTTTCTAACCTTCAGCTCGGGAAAAATATAGTCATCATGCAGGGGTCCAGCTGTTTGCAGAGAAAGGAGGGGGACCAGAATAACTCACATTTTGGGAGCTGATAGGCTAAGTTTGCAGTTTGTGTGGTCAAGCTGCTATTGATGCTTGAGAGTTTCCAATTGCTGGTAATAGACTGGGGAAAAAAAGATAATGTGTTTGATCGATCAGCATGGACAAATTTCATTTAGGGGATCAATAACAGTTTATACTTGACAGAGCGGAGGGACCACATTTATTTTTCCCTTTGATTGAATAAATGTTTTCAATGAGACTGCAAATGTAAAGCAATCCTAACCATTTCTTAACTTGAGGCACAGCTTCCTGCTCCAGTGTTATTGCAAGCAATGTGTATTTAAAACTAATATACAGTACAATGGATAGCCAGAGGCTGGAGCTGCTGAATGAAACTAATGTGCAGTTTATTAAAACAGAAGACATGGCAAGTGCATGGGCTAGTTTTCCTGACACCCAGCGATGTGAAATACCAGAAAGAGACATCACTTTGGCACATTTTTCAAGGGTAGGTAGAACAGGGAAGATTTCTTTCTGACTTTTTTTCGCGTCTCTTTCTGCATTAAGAATAATTCCTTCAAGCCTCCGAGAAGATATGTAGGAGGGTAAACACGTAACAGAACACAGCCACCACTCCGCTGACATATGCTGCCTCTTTTCCCGCGCAGCCCGCACATCGCCGCGTCCTCCTGCGCATTGTGATGGGCATGGGGAGCGGGCGGCGGGGTGGGGGGCAGCTCCCCCGGCCCCGAGCAGCCAGGACAGGCTTCGTCCCTGCCAGGGGCAGGCTGCGGCCTCAGCAGGATGGCGGAGGTGCCCCTGGAGGGCTTGGCATGGACCTGCCGAGAAGGGGAGTCCGTGGGTCTGGCTTCTGCTGGAGAAGTTTTTGGTTATCTGGTGGGAGGGCTGAAACTGCAGCAGGTGGTGGGGAGTCCCCCCTGCGCCTCTGCTAACCCTCAGGGTGAGGTCACACTCTCCAGCAAAGCCTGCCCACAGCTGTATTTCAGAAGTTGTTCCTTCCAGGCCCTCACTCAGCAACACATGGTGGTCCTGCAAGAGTGTTCCCAAACAGAGGATCATTAAATAATGTCCTTCGTGGTCATAATGGTTGATGTTGACTTTGGCTTTTGTATTCAAGGGAGTTTTCATCTCCCTCTTCGTATTTTTTTTTCTTTTTTCTTTTTGATCCATTTTAAAGCCTGCAGCAGGGCATGAGTCCCTCAGACAGAACTCGCTGACCCAGCAAAGCTAAGCCAGGCTTCCAGGGTGGCTGCTTTTGCTGGGGTTTGGTTGGCTTTCTTCTTTAATGCAGAATTCCTTCCCCACCGGTCCCCCCTCTTTTTGTTGTTGTGTTTTATGAACTCTCTTAAAGAGGCTTAAAATCAAATTTGGCTGGTGGCAGATAGTAA
This sequence comes from Stictonetta naevosa, assembly GCA_011074415.1. Classification (NCBI taxonomy): domain Eukaryota; kingdom Metazoa; phylum Chordata; class Aves; order Anseriformes; family Anatidae; genus Stictonetta; species Stictonetta naevosa. The sequence continues at coordinate 38,910,002 of CM021703.1, read as the reverse complement.
TTAAGTTCCAGATGACGCAGATGATAACTTTCCCTTGCAATATGGAGCAAATGCCAATAATAAATGCAGCTAGTTTCTAGCTCCAGATGCATCAGATTGTTTCGTTAGCTGACTTGCTCATCAAAGCGAGAGAGCTGAAATAGCGAGAAGCCTGCTTCGGAAAGAGATCTGTGGCCCAATGACTATTTTAGGCATGCAGTTTTGAATTGTTTAAAATGCATATTGTCTGTGTACATTTCAATAAGGCAAATGCCAAGTACAAGAGCCTTAGGGCTCCTTGTATGTCAGATGATTAAGTCTTCAAGACTTGCAGCCATAGGGTCATTATCGATGGTACTTCCAGGTCATTGTATGCACAGCAAAGTTAGAGGCAATGGTTGACCTTTTGACAGCACTGCAGGGTAACATAGCTTCATAAGACATAAATAATCATTTCTATTTTTTTTTTTTTTTTTTTTTGTGAGGGGTATTTATTTAAAAATGCAAATATATTATAACATATGTGACTTAAGGATATTCAGATGGGAAAGCAGAACGCATTTCCTCCCATTTTTTCCCCAGTGAATTTCCAAGTAAAATGCTTAATGGGAAAAAAGAAAAGAGATGGAATAAATACTAATAATAATGAAGATCACTTACCTTGTTCTCTTTACAATTGTCTAGTACCTTTTTGTCAATGACAAGCTCTAAGCAAAGAGTCTTCTAGCACCTAAATTAAGTTTGTGATATTAACACAAACACACAGAAAATGGCTTGTCAGCCTTGTTTCATTTCATTCCTAATGTATGACATAAAGATAATACATACATGACCTTGTTTTATGTATAATGTACTGTGGTGCACACAAAATCAGTAGGCTTTCAAGAGACATCTTTCTTTTGTCTTCAATAAATTCTAAAAACAGACCTTTTAAAATCCTGCCTATTGCACTTTGTGGTGACCTGACTTAAATGCAGAAGCCATTGGCTGACTTTATTTTTATCCTTGCAGGAAGAATAGTTGTTTATAAAACTCAACAAGCATAAAACAATATGCTTCAGGATTATAAATAGCATTTGAAAAGGTTCTGAGATTATACACTATTGCCTGAAATACTGTAGGGCAAAATTCTTCATCTTTATTCAGGTAAATGAGGGGTTTTGATCAAGTAAGGACAGTCAGAGCTTCAGGATGTGTCCAATAACAACTCAATAAATCAGCAATGATATGATCTGATGGTGTTAAGCTTCCTCTCAACACATAATCAGTAAGCACTTAATTGTTCGGGGTTGTGTAATTACAGCACTGCCACACAGGGCTGTGCCTTCTGTAACACTACCATTTCCTGTATTTGTGGTGGTGGGGGCTCTCATCAAACTGCAGCTCATCAAACCCGCTCTGATGGCACTGCACATTTCGTAGGTGTCTGACAAATCATTTAAAGCAGTGTTTGGAGTCCTTAGTACGCTAAGCAGGCAAAACAGAAAGTATAGCTATTTATGCATACTTTATAGAGATATTTAGAAAACTGATCCGGAAGTTACAAGAATTAGATGCACGTACAAGCACGAAGGGATCTGATGAATTAATGGCACAAGTAACGGGGTGATCACAGGCATAACAACCTCGTCAGCACAGCAACTGCCTGCGGTTCTTAGCTGCAGCTCTACATGCTGACCTCAACCTCGGCTTGAGAGTTTGCATCTTCCTTGCCACATAAATGGGATCTCTGCTACGAGTTGGACAGGGCCCGTGTTTTACCTCCACCAAGTCTCTAGTTGTGTGCTGATGCTGCGGTGGAAGTGACAGCATGGTCATCGCCAGCTGAGTGCAGGGCTCAGCTGAAAGAACAAAACATTTGTGGCAGGAACCTTCTGCTGGGTCTTCTGCCCATGCAGAAGATGTAGCTTTCCTCCAGGCCTTAAAGAGTAGTCCACTGAAGAAGTCTGGAAAGTGGAGATCTGTCTCCATCACCACATACCAATGGATTGGCTGTGGTTGTGTAAGATTTTTTATGCAGCAGATGGTGTGCTATTTCAGAATACATATTCTTATTTCTGGTCCATTTTCCTATGTGGCTCTTAGTAATATTTTTACATATTCATCAGAGCAGTCAGAGCTCTCTGCTTCTGACACTTGTCTTACATTGTGAGCATGTGTCACTGTTGTGTTGCATTGCATACGTTCTGATGAGGAGCAGGCTAGAAGGAGAGGTGTTCCTGGAGTAACGTGTTTTCAGTCATATGAGGTCATGTCCAAGAAAGTGTGCTGCCAGGAGAGAGCAGTCTGGGCGGCTCTGCCAGCGCCTTCAGAAATATTCCAGCTCAGACAGCAGCAGTGCGTGTTGTACCCGGAGTGCTAGGCACAGCAAGATACCATGAATGTAGCAGTTACAGAGATGATTCCACCTTGCAATCGTGCTATCATGGCCATGTTTGTTGGAGTGCATCTTTGGTCCTGTGAAACAAGTGCAATACCAGAAATGGATTGTACGAAGGTGGCCAGGCACAGGAGAAGGCAAGACTGAACTGGAGCCCTGCCCCAGGTCACCACCTGGAGTTTGCGAATGCTGCTGCTTTGGGGAGCCTCCTAACTATGAGTACAGCAGATCCTGGTCCTTGACCATGAGCAGGTGCTGGAAGCCACCAGGAAGGACTTCACATGGCTCTGAACTCCAGTGCACCTCAGAGCATCTCCAGAGCTGTGGCAGAGGCTGGGGAGCAACCAGCCTAGAGGCAGCAAGAGAAATGCTCAAGAGGGCCCAGAGTCGTTTTTGGCAACCATGGTGTTTAATCCAGTGCCTAATGGCTTAGGAGATGAGAGAGGTTTGTGGACATGAGTGCACAGCAGTGAAGTGTCCCAGCCCCACGGAGGCCTGTGCAGGCACCAGTTTGTGCATGTTCACTGCTGGTGTCAGCATGCTACCTTTCAGCTTCGCCCTGCTAAAATTAGCTTGGGCTTGTTTCTTCGTTCAGCCTTGGGTGAAGGGTGTTGGCAGCCCAGAACAAGCTGGGGAAGAACAGCCAGGGTGGCAGAAACAGTCCGCATCGGCTGCTGAGTGGGTGGACATCAGCCGCTCCACAACCAAGCTGGGAAAGGCGAGGGCTGAGGTGGACACAGCTGCTCCGCTGAGCAAGAGGGGTCTCTCCTGGTGGGATAATGCCTCTCCTTCCAGCACGGTGGCAGCTCTGTCCCTCAGCACCCACCGCTAGCACACAGCAATGACAACGGGGACGGCAGGTACGAGCAAGGTGCTGCTGTTCCAAGAAGCCCATGTGCCACTGAGAGGGGGCATCTGCCATTCTGTGGACACTTAGGAAATTGCTGTGACATTTGGGTGACATTTTACTTTGCGCTCTGACCAGTTGCCTCTTACCTGGTAGCATCGAACAGCGACTCTGCTGCCAAATCGTTAGCAGGGAGCCCGCAGAAGGGGTTGATTCACGCTGGGGAGAGCAGAGCGCACGTGGGGCTGGACGTGCCCCGTGTCGGAGCGCACCACACGAGCTGTGGGGCAGGACTGCGGGAGGCAGGGGCGGCTCAGCTTCGTGCCGCGCGGTCCCGGAGCTCCTGTCCCCGAGCACCAGGCCAAGGGGCGCAGGGCAGGCAGCGGCAGCGGTGTGGTTGGTGCACGTGGTGTGGGACCCCCTGTACCCTGCCCGGGGGCTGGGCCATGCGTGGGGCCTGGGGGGGCTGAGCCCCATCCTCGCTGAGCAGATGGCCCCGGAAAGAGACGTTAATTAAGAACAGGGCTCTGCTGTGCGCGGGGAGCCTGCTATTTGTGCTCACAAGGATTTGCAGAACAGCAAAAGCTGGAAGGGCCTTCCCTGCCTGCCAAATAGCAGGGAAAGCAGACTAGGAGGCGTGCAGCCTGTTTCCAAATATGAGTTATTCTCTGCAAGAAAATGTCAGTGTGGCTGAGAGGCTCTCCTGCTGAGCCCATGGCCCGCTGTGCCCGCGGCGCGCAGGGCGTGACGGGGAGGTGCGGCGGAGGCAGAGCTCACGGAGGTGCTGGAGGCTGGGGGCCTGCTCACAATGCCTGGCCACCAAAACCCCCGGGCCTTCCCAGCTTGGGGCTGAGCTCGTCACTGGGACCAGAGCCACTGCTCGCCCCCTGCTCCCCGCTCCCCATCCCGGCCATCGCCAAGCAGCTGCCCTGCAGGGTACTGGGAACGGGGCTGAGCAGCTCTCCGTTTTTTGGTCACGCAGCGAACCAGTCTGAAATCTTTCACATGCTAGAAAGGAGGTTTAATCACTTGCTTTATTGCACAAGAAAAATCCTGCATTCTGATAATGTTATGAATTAGCAGAAATTAAAAAAATAGGGTTGTCTACGCATTGCTTGGAAATTGTTTACAGCAAATAATGAACAAAGCACAGCATATTGCCAAAGGCCTAGTTGTTGAGACACTGCATTGCATTATTAATTAAAATACAAGTCAGCTTTTTCCAGTACTCGTAGCCTGTGGGTATCCAATGTACTCCACTTGATTGAATCAGGTAGTGGCAGCACAGGCATTTTTTATTTTGTGCTTGAAGGGATAACAAAAATGTAAAGCTGTTTTCTGCTACTTCATTTGAAAAAATATTATTTTGGAATGAAGGCGTAGCAGCTGCAGCAGACAGGCAGGAATAATATAAGATATACCCTTATACCTTTGCACTATGATTTAAACATGGGGTCCACATCCTCAGAAACTCTTATGGCATTGTATTGTAGGCAGACCTTTGTCTATGGCCAAGGCAACTGTTTCCATGGAGATGCAAGGCATTTGACAATGGTCACTGTTTTGGTGAACTAAATTAATCCGAGCAGTAGACCTCTATATAGTTATAAGGGTTTTCTTCCCCCCCTTATTTTCTTGCAGGGGAGGAGTTGGTGAATTGCAGGAAACAAAAGCAGTTCTGTCTTTTTGGTTATTCAAAGGAACCTACAAAAGTTAATAAGATATCAGAGCCTAACATGCGACCTGTACTTTGCATGTGGCAGCCCGGTACAAACTGCAGCTCTTAAGCAGCTGCAGTCCAAACCAACCCGAAACCTCGCTGACACCTCTCAGAGGCCGGCGGGGCCGGAGCCGTTCCCCTTCCCCGCGGGAGCCAGCAGCCCAGCCTGCTGCTCTCCAGCTGACATCGGCATCCAGGAGTGCCAAAGAGCAGCATTTGAGACCTGTGCGGGCTTGTAAATGAAGGCACAGTCACCACATGGCATGATTTTGCCATTATTTTGCATGATTTTGCCAAAATCGTTGCCTGAGGCCCCCAGGTTTGCGGACCCAGGAGGTGCCTCTCCAGGCACCCGCTCTGCTGCTGGGCGCAGTCTGCAGAGGGCCGCTCAGTGCCTGCTGGGGGCAGGAGCCCACCTGCAGCTTCGCAGAGTCCCTGGCACCTCCGGCACCTCCCGAGCTGCTCCAGTCCAGGTTCCGTGCCGAGCCACGCAGCCTCAGCCCCCAGGAGAGGAGCGGAGCCAACTCATCACAGATTTAAAGCCTGTCTTTAGGAAATGTTCCCCTCTTAGGTTGAAGGGCTTCATACCTGGCCCATTCCCAAAGCCACATGGCCTTTTGCTCCTCTTCTTTCAAAAAATTAATTTAATCTTCTTTCATGTATTTCCAAGATAATGAAGGAAACACACTCTTCCCACTTAAACAAAACAAAAACAAAGAGACGTGTTTTGAAGAAACAGCGATAGCAGAATCATTACCATGCTTGAGGTTTGGCATGCTCCATTATAGCCCCCAATGAGGACAGATGCCTTTCTCTGAATTTGAACAGATTTGATTTAACAATAGCATTACAATTCAGAGAACAGCACTGAACTGCCGTGTGGATACACTCCTCACTGCCGCCTGCGAGCACTAAGCTTCAAGAGATCCAGGCACAGCCCGGCAGTGGGGCTGGCGAGAAGACAGCTCAGGGCTTTTTCCCCCATATAAAAGTTTGGTTTGGGTTGGTGTTTTGTTTTCTTTTTTGTTACATCGTTAAAGGGAGAAAGGAGAGTTAGGGTGTTTGGAACCAGCAGTGCAGCAGGTGTCCCCCCGCAGTGGCCCAGGCGGCGCCGCTCAGGGCAGGGGGAGGCTGGGAGGCAGAACGGCGTGAAGGGCAGCAGCAACCCAGCACCTTCCCCAGGCTTCTGCCTTTGAGCTGTTTTCATGCAAGAAAATTGGAAAATCACCATGGTGAAAGGACACTTCTCAGCCCCGAGCACACTGCTTTGTCAAAACTCCAGTTTACGTCTTTGAAATCTCTTTGTCAGACTATTATCTACAGCAAGGAAGGGCATCTTGGAGGTCCTCCTAGTAGACGTGGCGTTTTCTACTAGGCTTTCCTTTATTTCAGTATTAGCTGAAGTACTAGCAATATTTTAATACTCTTTTCGTATGCCACAAAATACACAGGATGGGTGATGTATCAGCTCAACATCGCTGGAGCCACCACAGGTTACGGAATTCCCTGGCTTTTAAATGCTTGATCTTGCAACATTAACATTGCATTAACACTGGGGGGTTTTGCATTTAATTTTATAAAGGCCAGGGGGGAAATAAGCTATTTCCCTGCTGCCCATATTTGAAATCCATGCTTAAGTGCACATTGGGTCAACCCCTAACCAGATGTAAGTACACAGCCAAGTTATTGGATTTCTTGATGATGAATAGAGATCAGAAAACGCACCTGTCTGGCTGCAGAGAGATTTGCATAAAAATGAAGATTATGTACACCTGCATATGTAAAATATTGATGAACAGAATGAACTGTATGTATGTAAAAACCACAACACCAGTTTTCAAATAAAGCAAAGCACAGTAGTTTTAAACATAAATCTCCGCTCAGTGGGCTAACAGTGAAATGAGAAGTTGGTAGCCAGGTCCTCGTTAGCTGACTTGATTTCCTGGTGCATAAATCAGCTGGAAAGGTGCAACAGCCCTCATCTGTCCGTCAGCGCCAGGTTAGGCCTGTAAACACACTGAGTACTGCTTATTTTTTGCTCTGTATCCAAAAAGGATTGGGTGCAGATGCGTTCAGGAAGGACTCGCTGAGTACAGTCAGTGCAGGGAGCAGCAGCATACGCCACAAGGCTGGCCAAGCCCTCACAGCATCCTCAGCATCCCCGGTACCCCCAGAGTCACCCCCAGAATCACCCGTGTCCCCTGCACCCCCCTTCAGCCACGAGTCTCCCAGCTGATGGCCGATGTCCCCAAGTCCCCAAGTGGCCGGTGCTGCCCCACTGCCCGCCGGGCACCCAAGGCTCCAGGGGCCAGAGCGCCGTCTTCCTTGCTGCCAGCACGAATGGTGGCAAGACGTGAAGCTGCCACTCAGTGGGCTCTCTTTTCTGTGCTAGTACTGCTTGGCTCGATGTATTTTGTTCTACCCAAAAGGGGAATGCTTCCAAGTTGATTTCTCACCGGTTTTATATTCCCTTTAATTTAGAAAAACACATATAAATAGCAGAAGGTATATTTCATGTGTACACACCACTTTTGCAATGGCTTCATTATTGTGTGTGAAATTAAAATAACATATTGATGATAATTTTAGCCTGCTTTATTGTTAGCGAGCATGCAGGGAAGGCGGGCACTGGCGGAGCAGCAGGTCCCCAGCTGTGTGTTCCGTCCCTGCACCAGGGGACAGTGCTTGGGGCAGCTCTGCAAGGGCAGAAGGGCTGGGTGAGGGCACATGGGGCTGGGTGCTGGGGGGCTGGGGGCTGCGAGGGCCCCACACATCCCTGGCATTTCCTCCCTGCGGGGCCCTCAGCAGCTCTGCTTTAATGACATGGTTAAGCCTGTAAAAGAATTACAATTAATTAAGCATTATTTTTAAATTAAGAAAAATCTCTCCTCTGTCAGGGCAGTTCCATGCCATGGCAACCAAGCCTTTCTCACTTGCTCAACTCCGCGGCATCGCTGCCAGGGAACAAATCTTGCAGCACCGACAGCTGGCGATGCGAAGACGCCGGGGTGCTGGTGGCGCGGTCCCGTGAGCCTCCAGGAGTCACGCTGGCCTCAATTTTCGGGCTGGCTGTGTGGGCGTGCCGTGGCTGCCCCACCGGGGATGTGGGCTCAGCAGCCTGGGAGGGTGCAGGCCATGGGGCGGGGGAGCAGGATGAGGGCACACGGTGCTTCACACCTCCATCCTGCCTGCCTGCGCTGCTCTGCTGCGTGCAGCTCCGCACGCTGGCGTGGGCTTGGTCGCTTGGGAGGCGAGGAGAGGCTGCTAGTGCTGGGGTTCGTGGCAGGCAGTTTGTGTCAGAAAGGAAGCAGAGAAAGCAGGTGGTGTGAAAGGACCCTTACAAAAAGTAGGTTAGAAAATACCAGTGATAACCATTTTAATTCATCTCCCCTGACATGAATAGGAACTTTCTCTTACAACTGAATATAAATAGGAGTCGGACATAGCATTACTATATGAATAAATGAATTAATCAATCAATGACAAAAACATACTATGTAATCAAAAGATTTTTCATGTTAAGATTAATTTAGTGTAATACACGCCTAAATATTACATAAGCCCCCTTGACATTGAATTATATTACCCACAATAGGAGGGGAGCGGGCTGGGAGCCACAGGAAGGCAGGACAGGGGACGCACGTTATCAGCCTCGTCCCCTTTGTTCCTCTGGCAGCTGTTAAGGAGGGAGGCAGAGGGGTGGGGGCGGCTGGACCCCAAACCCTCCAGCTCTCAGGGTAAGGGTGCTCCCCGAGGGGCCGCAGGGACACCCAGCCTCAGCCGCCAGGAGCTCCTGAGGGGCAGCACGGGCAGAAAGAAAAGCTGCGTATTCCTTCGCACTGAGGATTTGGGGCTTCATCCTTCCAAGCTCGCAGGAGCCCGGGTGTTCCTGCAGGACCCCGCACGCCCCACTCCCCCGAAAGCACTGGCAGCTCAGAGCTCTGCGATCCTTCTAGAACTGGCGTGTAAGGCTTTGCCTGCACAAGTTAATTAATCTAATGAGGCAACTTCTCCTGATATGTGTTCTATACTCTTTTTCTGAGCAAATGATCACACATCCTAAAAATATAATCTTTATTCTTCATTTAAAGTTATGCTTGGAAGTTGAGGTTAGACAAATTCAGCCTAGAAAGAAAATGTAATTTCTTAGCAGCGAGCATAATTAAACATATGGAACAGTTTCCAGGGAGGTAGCACACCCCCGTGGCTTAGTCATTAAAATGAGATTACGTATCCGTCCAGCCGATCTGCTTTAACTCTGCTCAGTGGTGGACGCTCGCGCTGGTCAATGCTTGGCCTTAGCCCTGCAGCCCCTGTCCGTGCTGGGGCTCGGGGCCCTGGGGAGCAGACGCTCACCCGCAGCCACGCGCAGTCCTGCGGCACAGCTGGGGCAGGCAAGGGGACATCGGTCCTCCTGCGCCCATGGAGCATATAGAGGATACAGCATGTAGAAGAGACAGCAGATGAAACACTTTAGGCTGTTGGGATTACACCATCATCCATTTGAGAAGTCTTGAAATAAACAGGCTGCTCCTACTTGTCCTTGTGAGAGTCTGAAAGCCACTCCTCCCTAGAGACGTGTTGTACAAAAAATACTCCTGGCTTGTGTGTGATGCCGTTCTCTCTGCACATCCAAGGTGTGATCTTGGAACTTTTGGGCAATTCAAGTAAGATGAATGGGCTAGAAAGCTGTAGAAGATGATGTGGCACTTGTTTGTTCAGTGCTGGTAAGATGATGCCATCTGGGGAAGAACCTTTTGATTTTGCATTTGTGTTGTTTATTGATTTCCTTTAAAACAGACACGGATTATTGCTAACACCTGTCTAGTTAATACCTAATGGCAACTCTAGTCTTACATTGAATTAAGCAATTTTGTAATGTATGTAAGAAAACATACTTCTGTACATATAATACTTCGTTTTTCTATATTTCCAGTCCCAATTTGCATAGATTTCAACTGAAAAAAAATGGAGTGTTGAGGATCAAATATGCTATCCAAGGAGATTTTTGCAAGGTAGACTTAGGTTAGACTTATTTGTCTGGCTGGTGCTGCAGGAGGAGGTAATATCATTTTGCAAGAACCAAAGAGGGGCCATCATAATGAATCTTTTTTTCAACACATTTCTCTACAGAATTATCCACAGCAATTTGCTCCCGCAGTTTTGTGGGGACAGCTCTCCCGTGATCAGCACTGAAGGAGCAGATCTGCCCGGTGCTCCAGACTGAGCTGAGCAGTGCCACGAGGGCAGATGTGGGCCAGATGTGGGCAGAAGGCTCTGCACTGAAGGACCTGCGAGGCGGTGCCCCCTCCTTGGGCTGTGGCTGCGAGGTCTCAGAGGAAGGTGCAGGAGGCAGCTCCCCTCCCTTGCCGTGGTCCGTGCACCTCCAAATGCTGGGCTGCAGGTGCAAACCAGGTAGTGGGAAATGCATGCATTTTCTTTGCACCTGCAAAAGAAATGAGCCTTATTCTTTTGCAAATTTACCCCATAATGAGAAGCATATGTTATAGAACATGATTTTCTACAAACCAAGCATTTGCTTCATAGTTTATGGTTAAGTCTGAATGTAGTCACAGCTGTCATGGGAATTATGGGTTCCTTGATTTTCATAATTAAAAAGAGATAGAGGAAAAGAGGGGGGGGAAAGGAAGCAGCAGGCGGGTGCTGCGGGCACTGCCCGCAAACATGCAGCAGGGATGCTCTGTGGGAAGGAAAACTCCCTGGTTGGAGATTCAGTGAAATGTTTCTTATACCAGTGGGCTGTTCACAGAACACTGCCTGATTCGGAGGTCAATTAAATAGAAGACATTCCAAAAAAAAACAAAAAACCAACAGATTCTGTTTTGGGGCTCTTGGGAAATCATTACTGACTAGTGACCTCTCTTAACCTGGATAAGGTTCACGCAGGAGATGTCAAAGCATGAAGCATAGCAAATATCCTTGAGCATGTACAATTACAAATGTATTAAAGGGAAACAAGGGCCATATTATCATATTCAATGGGAAAAAAATGGTTTATAAGGGACAGTGAGTGGAAGTTTTCAAATAAAGCCAAACCAATTTCAGCAGGGGTTGTAACTCTGGAGCTCCAGCCAAGATGTCCCACTGGGAATGAAGGTTTGGAGACAGACCTGTTGTCCTGTGCTCTTGGCAGCATGGATGCTCTTGCCTGTGCATGGCAGAGGATGACATAGTGTGTGAAGGAGGCATTGAAGGTCTGCCCAGTCAGGCGTTTGGGGACAGAAAGGGCTGTCTGCATAACACTGGCTTTTGAGCTTTACCAGCTCAAAGCCTGGGGCATCTTCCTGAAAGCCACCATCGCAGCACAGCCACGCAGGACCAGAGGACTGCCCGAGTTTCCCAGGTGTTTTTCCGCTCTCATTGACGCCCTTCCTGGAGGAGGCCCCAGCAGCTGGCTGCGAGGAGCTGTGGGACGCTGCTGTGTTCATGGTGCTGCTCTGGCCCCCAGCAAGGGGACCCCTGGCCGTGCCCCCAGCCCCACTGAGCTCTGAGCTCACAGCACGGGCTGCAGCACCCAGCATCCGACAGGGCTGAGCTCCCTCCGTGCTGAAACTTCTGGGAACCTTTGCTGCTGCTGCTGCTCCTGATCAGCGCCATGAACCAGAGAAATAGCTTTGGCACAAAACTCCAGGGCACTACAGGCACAACTTTATTTGGAAACACCTCTGGAAATAAAGGGCATGATCCTCCTGCCACAGCAACACTGCTCATACTGCCTCTGTCCTGGTGTCATCCGTGCCTGTGACCACAAAGAAGCTGAAGGTGCAAGGTGCAGGCCATGAAGACCTGACCAAGGGATCCAGGCAAAGTCCAGTGCTGCACAAACAGGGCCTGCTTCTGTGTCAGCCGCCTGCCTCTTCTGAAGCATTCCCTACAATTATAGCTCTATGTAATTAATAATGTTTTCATGAAGGGCATTTTCCTTGCATTGGGAAACAATGGCAATCACATTGACTGTATATCAACCAAAATACAAGTCACCTGGGGAATAAAGCAAAGATGTAATTGAGGATCCACTATTTATCACTCTTTCCAGAATTATTGAACGCATGGCACTAATACTTCTGACATACACGCTCTTCTCAAGCACTTGTTTCATTGTCGTCAGATTTTTTTTAAAGGAAATAAAACATCTAACTACTTTAAAAAGTCTCTTTGACTTTCAATCATGAGCGTGTTGCTTATTAGTGAGATGAATTTATAGGTAAGGCGCTAATCTTTTATAATCATCCTTTTATAGGCAGATGCCATCAGGTTTGCATAAGTAGTGACATTAACCATTATAGCTTTAAGTAGAAATCAGAGTGCAGAAATGTAAATAACTACTGGATTTTAATATGTAATTAGTGATGTGAAACCTTAGTTGCAGTATTTAATTACAAAAAATCATTATGTTTCACCACGCTCACCAGCCCGGGGACCTGTGGTGAGGGGAGCAGAGCCGCGGGCTCGCGGCGCTGACCCAGGACCTGCCCTCGGGGCTCCCCAGCTCCAGGACGGCTCTGCAAGGGTTTGTGCTGCAGGGTAAGGACATCCCAGAACCAAATCCTAAATCCTGTCTATTTTGGGGGGTTAGCCTGTTCAGCTCGTTCCTGGTGGCAGGAGTTTTAGCTGTTCAACTCATCTTTAAGACTGCGTCCTGGGGGGAATTGGGCTGCCCCCACCAGGGTGGGACGAGGGTTGTTCTGCCTGAGGCAGCCGGGATGGCCGCACACGGGGAGGGAAGGGCCGTCACGCCTTGGTGCCGGTGGCCCGGTTGTGCAGGGGTTGGGAAGTTCTTTTTTCTCCCCCGGGGCAGCAGCCCACCTCCCCACCCGTCACCCAGCCAAACACCGCAGTATTTTGCGGTAAGTCTCCAGTGTCCCTTCAGAAAGGCTGCTGGTAGAGGTAAGGAGGAGGGGATGAAAGAAGAGAAGCAGACAAATAAAGGACAAAGGGCAAGGTGTGACTCAGTTTACGTAGAGCGCGCCCAGGAGAAGCTCCCTCTGACCTCAGGGGGGTAGAAGTAGGCATGGCAGGGTCTGTCCCGAGATGTGCAGGGGGAGTTTCCCTTCAATCCCCCTCCGTCACTGCTGCCTTCAGGGTAGCTCTGGTGACAGGGACTGCTAAATCACGGCTGTGGGAATACCCTGCAGGGGCTGGAGGTGGGATGTTTCGGCTTTTTGCCCCGTGCCATTCACACCAGGGCTGCTCTGTCCAAGCCGCTCAGAGTGCTGGCACACCCGCGGGCTGCCGGCTGGTCTGCAGCGCCCAGCAGAGCGTGGTACTGGGCTGTCCTAGAGCTGAAAAGTGGGACATGGTGGCCAAAGCCCTGCAGGGCAGCTCTTGTCCCACAGCCCCGGGGCTGAGGCCGCTGCTGGAGCGAGGGCTGCCTGAGAGCCGGACACGGCACAGCCTGTGCAGGCAGGACGCCGGGTGCTGAGGCTCCCACGCGGAGCTCGTCCCCGCTCGGTGCGGGCAAAGCTCGCCTCGGGCTGGCAGTGTGCAGAGGGCAGCCCTGGCGGGTTTAAATTTGGTGCTGGAGCTCCCACGTCGGCACCACAGCAGCGCCGAATATAGCTCGTAAGGAGCAGCGGGCTGGAGCACACTGCGCTTGTTCCTAACTCCGCTCACTGCCGAGGACTTTTCCTATTTTGAATGAATGAATGAAAAGGGTATTATGACAAAATTATAGAAAGCGGGGAATGAGAAGTGTAGCAAGCATAAAATAATTCAGAACAATAGGCGTCTTTCATATCAGCAGCACGGCTAACAGAGGAGCACCAGAGCGGCTTTCAGAGCAATAAATAACAGTAGGACGAGGGGGAAATTGGGCAGCAATGGCAAGAGAAATACCGTGTGATTTCAGATGCAGCTTGGCAAGAGGAGCACGGGCACCATGTCTGACTACTGGCAATTAGGATTTTGTTGTATTTGTAACATACCGCTCCTCATTCCTGAAACTTCAGAAAGAGTTGCTGGGAGTTAAACAATTCTTTGACACTCATTAATGCTGATAATACCTCATCAAAGGCCAGATATTAGCTGTGCAAATACAGGCAAAACTCTTTTGCATAAGAAACATCTTTTAAAAGTTGCAAACCTCCCCAGAACCAGCGGTTGGGAGGCATTCATTGTGTCATACGCATTAATTCAGTTGGCACATTACAATGTTAAACTAAATGACATTATTACAAAGCTGTGCTAAGAAGTGTTGACAGGTCCATATGGTAATTTTACAATGTATAATGAACACACAGACTCCTTTCTTGCAGAAATTTATAGTTCAAATCTATACCCAGGATATCCAGTTTTATTTCCAGAAACTTAAATTGACTTATTACGATGTAGTGAATGTATAAATTAGTTCCAGTAGTTAAACTGAAGCATTTCCCTACAGACTCAATTAGATTCATTAATCTACTGTGTAGACCTGTAAACGGTCCATTGTTCTTTTCCCCCCCAAAATGTCAAAAACTATTTCTCTAACTATAAAATATTTCCTACAAAAACTGTTTTAAATTGTAAGAATTATTTAATATTAGGAACCCAGATCCACAAATTATTTCAGCGCCCTTGTTCTTCTTCAAAAGAAAAATAGGGTTCAGCCCTTGCCGGATAATTTAGTGGGACTGAATTCACTGTTCTATTAAGCTTAAGATCTACAGAAATAAAAAAAGATCACTTTCCACACTCTTCCAGGAGAATAAATCGGCTGGAAAGGGGATCCTTGTGTGTTTTCTTAACCTACAACACATGTTGCTCTGCACTTTGTGTACAGGCAGATGCTGCCAGGAGGCAGACACGGATACGGGTCCTGTGCAGCCCCCGCAGGGAGCCGCGGGCCGGGGGAGAGCCGCCGGCACAGGCAGGCGCTGCGCGAACATCGCTGTGGGGACCCCAAAACCTGCTCCCAGGTCAAAGGGACAGCCTGAAATATACCACTTCCTTAGAACAAAATCCACTTTATTTGTACTCTCTGGCACTGCTCCAACCTGATTTGTAGTTTCTTCCTTTTTGGTTCTGTTGCATAATGAGATCGATTATGTGCTGCTTTCTGGAAGGAGCACAAAAACAAAACCCAGGCAGCCCAACAGTGCAGCCTTTTATTGCCGGGGCCTCATCGAAGCGGTTACACTTCCATGGTGACAATTGCAGGTCACCGTTTCCAAAAAAGAGGCGTCAGGCCTGACCTGTGGCCCGCAGGGAGGCAGGGGGCGAGCTCCGAGGGCCAGACAGGGACTGGGGCACCCAGCCCCGTGCTGCTGTGTGTGTGCTGGCAGGGGCGGGCTGGTGCTTTGGCAGTGCTGTCACACGTTCCCTCTGTCCGAAATGCAGGTGCAGGTGCCAGGGCAGGGCTTTGTGGTTGGCCCCAAGCCCCAGCACTGCGGGGCTGGTCCCCGCGGCACTGCGGTGTGTAGGCAGGAAGCACCCGTGGGAAAGGGGCGGAAATGTGGTGGGGACACAGGGGGCATGCGCTGACTTCAGTTGGGTTTGGATCCAGCCCCAACAGCACCCAAAAGCATGTTAACTTCATGAGAAACGGGGGTGAGGGACTTGTTCTGACCTTGGTAGATAGTGAGCACATGAAATGAAACACAGAAGTGCAGCCTGTAACTATTGTGACTCCCTTGTTTAACTGAAAGTTTTTAAAGGTTAAAAAATTGTTTGTTTCAAAGTACCACTTCCATCAGATAAATCAACGCTCTCATGCCACTGGACAAAAATTAAATGTTTTGTGAACACTGCATCTTGAAAGTAGATCTTTCACGACTCATCTCCACACAAGAAAATTGGAAAATTGAACATCATAAAAATGAAATTTTGGCATCACAAGGATTTCATGCAGCATTTGAAACAAAATCCAGTTAAAGCCGTACCAGGTCAGAGCAGAGCTGTGCCTGCCAGGTGACTTCGTGGTGGCAGTCACGGGCGTGCACCCGGAGCATCCTCGCCCCTGCGCCAGAGAGGAGGGTGGCGTTGGTGCCGAGTGCGATCTGCCTGGGCTCCCTTGGCTCCGAAACAGGCAACCACAAGCAGAAATAGGAGGGAGGGGACAAGTGTGAATGTGAATAAATCCCACAGCCGGATAGAGGGAGTCTGTAATAAAGCATAAGCAGAGCCACGAGGGCGCGTGCTCCAGTCCCTCCGCACCGCACGGGTTTGCACCTGTGAGAGGTGCTGAAGACAAGGGCTCAGCAGCAGAAGATGTGCCCCAGTGCCACGGGAGGTGCCCAGTGCCTGGCTGGGATGCAGCCTGGCAGTGCCGCACCTCTTACACAAAAGGACTGGCATCAGATGTGATAACACAAATACAAACACGCAGCATCGTCACAGCTGCTGGTCACTCACCTGGCTCCAAGCGCTCCTTTGTGCGGAGCTGACTGTGGGAAAACCCATGCATCAAACCTTGGTTTCCAAGAAGACCCCAGAAAGATACCTTCACAACAAGGCCCTCAGTTGTCCTAAGGTTCCTGTGCAGCTCTCTGGGCTCACCTTCAGGGCTGAAAATAATAATGATAATAAAAATGTTCCTGCAAACTCTGTGGGAAAACCTAAATCAGAACCTTAAGCTACGACCAACTGCAAGATATCTGACAGGGAGCACTGAGGTTTCACATAAAGGCAAAGGTAAATGAAGAAGGCATCCCTGGGGATCCTGCTCTGGATGCCAGGGCACGTCTCGCTCCCAGGCCCACGGTGCAAGCTGTGCCTGACCCCCCGGCAGCCGGCCCTGACGCCCGCGCCACCTGACAGGGTGCTGCAGGGTGCTGCAGGAATCGCCGGGACGCTCCCTAGCTGCCGGCTTCAGCAGAGAAATGAGTCATCTCGCACAAACTGGAATCTCAACAGCAAAATCTGGCCACGAGAGAAGCGAGCAAATTGCTTTTCCTTCTCTCATGAATTAGCAATGAAATTGCCAGGTCCTGATTCTCAAATCTTTACTGCTGGCAATGTGCAAAGCAAAAAGACCACCGCATGATTTTTCAGGTATGAGGTCAAGTTTGCAGCATTCGTAGTCATAAAACTTTGGCTCTGACTTTTATGCTGAGCAAATTTTATATGGGAGTCACTGAGAGAGAATAAATATGAAATGCTAAGGTGCCATTTACCATCCCTGCAACCATGACCCTGATCTGGCATCCCTGCAACATGCAAAAATGTGCTCTGATTTCAGTGCAACTTTTGCCTGCAGATAGGTTGCAAGTCTGAGGGTCAACCTGTGCTCTGCTTTAAAAAATGTCCAGCAGGCACCAGTTTCCACCAGCTTTCCTTAATATTTTAATAGCTCCCCTCCAATCCACCTGGCTACTTTAGAAATAGCTACCACCAGCAAAGAGAATAGCCTGCTGCAAAAGAGGAGCTGCAGGGAGGGAGGGGAGCCAGGTTAGTTCTAAACTTTTTCTCCAGGAGAGATTTCCACCCTACTCCGCAGCATCCTCTGACTCTCGAGATTCTCTCCCACTCCCTGCCTTCCAAATTGGCTTTTTTCCCTGAGCAATGGCATTTTAAAAACATCTCGGTTCTGCTTTGAGGGCAAGTCTGCTCTTCCCCTAATTAATGTAAATTAACTTGGGCAACTCATGGAAACGGTGCATGGAGTGGAAGTCCCAGGTGGGACACAGGACCCTATCACTGGAGAGCTGATGGTCAACGCCAGGAGATCATTTCATGTAGGTGCTGGTGCCACTGTCACCGATGCTATCACTTCTGTCACCAGTATTTTTGCCTTGTCATCAGGCAGCAAATGATCTGTTGATGGCGGTGAGGCTTTCCTGGTGCCTCTTTACAAGGACATGCCTGCTATTCATTTCAGGGCATTCTTCCTGCCCTTATTTGGTTTTAAAAATCTACTATGTAAACCAAGAAATGGCTATTCCTTCACAAGCAACAGACTAGTGGCTGAATTTGTTCTTCTTTCTGCTTCAGCTGGCCCTACACATTCAGGTTACCATGTTTTGTGGCAAAATAGAGAATGGACTCAATTAATTTGGTGGCAGAAGTGAGGTAGCAGAGGGTAGGAAGCAGCCCCACGTTAATGGTGGAGGATGCTTGGATCTGACACCAAAAAGCTTGGGAAAACCCATGTGCGGAGCTGCTGGTGACAGGCGGGATGTTGGCAGGGCTGCGGGCAGGCACTCTGCACTGCAGGGCGGCAGCAACAACCCCTGCAGGTCAGGGCTTCAGGGAGCCGGGGAAAAGGCTGGCTTTGTCCGGCACAGGCATCTTCGGGCTGGTGGGAGGACAGTGCCTGTCGTGGGGAGGAGCGGTCTGCGGGGACGTGCCGAGGGACAGGGGTCCTGCACCAGCACAGCACCAGCAGCAGCGCCGGGGCTTGCACAAAACCTCCCCTCTTGCAAGCTGTGAGGGTCTTGCATTTGCCTCTTTCCAAGTTGTTCCATTTGGGTTCAGATTCAGTCGTTAATAAATCCTTGCTTAACTACCTGAGCAAACGAGGTTGGTTAGCGTGTCCTGCTCAGCCACAGCTGGGTTTCACCCACACCGCCCAGGTCGCAGCGTTGGACCCGGTGCTCAGCACAGTTCCAGAGATGCTCAGCCCCTGTGGCACATGAAGGCACCCCCCGTCCTGCCTCTGTCGGCGTGGCCACGGCGGCTGGGTGAGCTGGGCAGGTTGGTGCGGGGCCTTGATGCCTGCCCGTGGTGCTGAGCACGTCCCCAGCTCTCCCCCGGCGCCTGGCGTGGCCGGTCCCTGGGCTGCTGCCCGCATGGACGGGGCGCACAACACATCAGTGCTTGTTCCTCTGGAGCTAAAATTGTTTCTAAGCTGGAAAGAACTCGAACGCAGTCACAGAAGCTCTGAGTCACGTTGCGGTATTTTCTGCCTGCTGGATGGGGAAAGAAAGTGAACATTCATGCAGTGGAGCCTCTTTGCTTGCAGAGTCCACTTAAAAGCAACAATAGGAAGATTGTCGAGGAAAAATTTGAAGCAAATAATCTGGAAAATATTTAAGATAAATGTGAACAGAGTGTTATTTTTTTATTCCCTGGGAGAATCCGGAGCAGAGCAGCAGCAGCTGCTGAGCTGCCCGAGGATCACCGCCAGCCTCGGACCCCCGAGGTGCAGGCACCTGCCGGGACGGCTGGCCTCAGGGGGATGGATGGCAATGTGTGGGGAAAAATAAAAGTATAAGTACATAACTGTGTATGTGCATGTGTACTTCAGGGGCAGTAACTGCTCTACAGGAACACTGCTGGTTGTGTTTTCTGTGTTCAGCATCTATGGGAGCACAGCCTGGCCATGGCCCCATGGCACCCCCATGTATGTCACCAAGCTGACCTGCATGGCTTTGCCTCTCTGTCGTGGCTCTGGGAGCAGAGGCTGTGGGCAGGTGGACCCTGGCTTTAATCATGGCAGTTTTGTCCTCAGGTGTGCGACTGAGGGAGCAGAAGAGGAGCAGCAAACTCATTTTCACTTCTGAACAAAATCCCATCCCGAGCACAACCTGCTGCAAAGGATGGCAGGCTGACTCACCTTCCAGCCCACACTGCTGAGAGGCAGCCTAGGGGAGAGGTGCACGGGGCTGCTTCACAGGTTGCACTGAGGCATTCAGAGGGGTCCCAAAGCTTTCCATCACCACTTGCTCTCATCTTCTGCCACCCGGATAGCCCAGCCAGGTGTCCCCCGCTGGGATCGGCAGTGCTGGGTGTCAGGGCTCATCCCTGTGGTTGCTTCTTGGGTAAGAGGTGAGGCCAGGACCTGCAGGAAATGATGGTGCTGAATCTGGGAGCTGAACCCCTCGTGAACACGCGTTCTCTGCGGGTCCATCCATTGTCGGTGCGTGCGGTGCTGTCACAGTCAGACCTCAGGTGCACGAGCAGGTCTGGGGACAAGGTGCCTACACTTTTGGCCCTACCCCAAGGCTATGGGACCAAAACTCTCCCGAGCACAAGCTGACACATGGACAGCTCCTACACCCCCGGCTCCACCTGCTCGCACGGCGCAGCCGCGGGTACCTCGCTCCCAGAGGCACCGGGTGGCACCGGGGGGCACCCATGGGGCGTGCTGCCACCGGGAGCTCGCCTGCTGGAGGGCTTCATCCTTGTCCTGCACCAGGACACCTCTTCAGTAGTCCTTCACCTGCCTGCTTGCAGGAGGCTGGCCACACGCTCCGGAGTCAGCCCTTTTCCTTGGGAGGCCCCAGGGAGCTCCAGGTACCCCCCGTGCCCGGCTCGGAGAAGTTTGGGGACGCTCCGGCACGCTCTCCAGGACTGCGGCTGACCCCATGGTTTGGAAAGGTAGGTTTAGCCAGCTTGGTCCTGACGTCAAAGATACGGCTTTATCAATGTCACCTTTATGTTAGCAAACAGATTAAATGCTTCTAATATCTCACATAATGGCATTCTGTATGGTCTAGATCACATTTGCGATAGTATATTTGATACAGTTGTAAACCTTGAAAGAATAAGGGCTGCCTAAGAGAATAGCTTTTTCTAGCTTAAACACATTACAGTTGCGAGTGTAAATCACTTGTCAGTTGATGGCAAATGTAACAGTGTTATAATCTGAGGAAAAAAAGAAATAAAGTACAGATAATCTTTTTCGCCATTTTCCTGGCACCGTCATACATTGGAGACTGACAGGTCCTTCACTTGAGTGACAGGTGTCCTTTGAAATGCCTGTGAATCAGTATCTGTACAGACTGTTGAAATGCATATTTCCATCCTTATCGTAAAGGAATGGATGGGCAAGATAGGTGCTGTTAACATTGCAAATAGCTCCAGAATTATTCATTGTCAGCTCCGGGCAAAGAATAGGGGGAAAGTTTTATTATTCACCGTGCACAATAGCAGGATGCTTAATGATTCCCGTTACCTTGGCAGGATTGTCTGTCGACTTCAGGCACTAGCAATGGGTGACACAGGTCTGGCCAAGTGTTAGAGCAAGATCATACGTCCCGGCCCCATTTTAATTTCTAATACATTAATCTTTCCCTCGCAGATGCACAATGAATATTCCACAGCCCCTTGTTTGTCAGAAGCTGTCTGGCTTTCATCTATTCAGGTGGTTTCATTGACTGTGAAAGCTTGCTTAAAAGGCCTGATCAGTCAATGACAACTGTCTCACAATAGCACCGAGTAGCGCTCCCCTTCTTCCCTTTCAGGCATCTGATGGACAACTTTGACACCTGCTCCCCGGGGACGCCCCGCAGTCGGGCGCACTTCTTGAGAGACTTCCCTTACTTTATCACGCCGGGAAGGACTGTCACAGGTGGATGTATCGCGCGTCCCCAGGAGCTGAACCCGACCCCGCCACCGCTTCACCGGCACCGCGGGTTCCACTCGGAATTAAAATGGATTAAGTTGGCTTAGTGCTGTTCTACAAGCCCGCCGCACGCACTGCACCATTCATTTTTAATTTTAATCCTTTGTCTTGGCCTGTTAATTGCAATTGTTTTAAGTTCATTATCCCGATGCGCACATTGTAACTGGCTGGATCCGCATGCTTGTAAGCTGTGTCCTCACTTCTGCAGGTAGTGACCCTTGAATTGTTAAATTAGCCCGTGCCAGCACTGAACAGCTCGCTCCGTGATCTGCAGTGCACTCCTTAAGTCTCGATTCTTTCATCCTAATTAATTAAGCAGTAACCCCAGGGTGGTGCAGGGGGTACCCCGACCCTCCTGCACCTCGACCAGCCGCAGCGCCCGGCTCAGCCCCGTGCCGGTGCCCAGAGCCCGGTGCCCAGTGCCAGTGCCCACACCAGGCTGGGACAGGCCCAGAGGCCACAGCTTATCTGCTGGGAGACGCCTCCCCAGAAATCCCTATTTCTGAACTCCAGGAGTCAAAAAAAAAAAAAAAAAAAAAGAGAAAACCTCCTGTGGTTTTTAGGAAGTGCTGTCCAGTTCCAGGGACCCCGTGCGTACGCAGGAGGCTGAACCTTGGCCGCGCTGGGGGCAGCACGGACCGATGCCGCACAGCCGGGCGGTGCCGGTGGCTTGCAGAGCACTACCATCCGCGCCTTCATGTGTGCAGGGAGGGGACGTGGGGACGTCACCCCTGGGTCTGCAGGCGTGTGGGGTGCTGAGAGCTCCCGGGCAGGGAGCTGGCTGCCAGCCCGGCCACAGTGAGCCCAGGGCATGGGCCCTGCGCTGCACCACGCTGTGCCAGCGCAGTGCTGGTGGATGTGGGGTCAGCCTCCTTTCTGCCGGGAGCAAGTCCCATACTGAAGGCTGTAACCTCTATCTCAATGTCCACAGCCCACCAGGTCCTTGTGGTCCTTTTTTTTTTTTTTTTTTTTTTTTTTGGCAGCATGTCAGCATGGACACCCCATTCCTTCACCTCCCTCCTTTCTGAGGGACAGCCAACATTTAGCAGCCTCCAAATTTAATTCATGTGTGCTAAGGCTCGAAATGGTATTTGGTGGTAAGAAAGCTTAAACCTGATTTCTGTTCTTCATGTCGAGGGGCTGGCAATGGATTTCTTCTCTGTGGCTGGAGGCTGAGGAACCCAGACATGGAGAAAGGCCCACAGCCCAGCATGCAGCATAAAGCATCCCCAGCCCTCTCGCAAGCCTCACCTGTCCCTTATGTACAGAAACATCAACACTGACATGCTGAATAAACACGAGCAGGTTTGCACATGGCTGGAAACCTTCCTGTGCTTAACCGGAGCGGGACACAGAGGAGCACAGGTGCCATGGGGTCCCACATGGTTCCACGACTGCACCATGAAGCGGGGCTGCTGCGGGGATGGGCACCATCCCTGGGGACACTGCCAGCCCCCCGGGGGCTGTGTGCCTCCCCCCAGCTGCTGCCTGCCCAGGTTCCACACATCAGGGGCATTTTAATAAATCTGAGCTGGTTGCTCCTCGCACGGCACAGTGCTGTGATTAACTAGGCGCAGGCACACAGGGTTTGAAAAAAACCCCTCTGTTGAACATTGCACTGAGGCTGGCCTATGCTCTCAATAAAAGCTCATTAAGAAAAGATTATGAACATATAACAATACATTTTAAGTGTGCTGCAATGATCCATAAAATTGGTGTGGCTAATTAGCAGATCAAATCTCTATGAGAACTGGATCACTTTAATATCCTTGGGTAGTTTAATTCTGTAGGTGTTTTACTATCCACACATGTTTAGTAAAATTAAATAACAGTATAAATGTTCAGTGGGATTAAAACAACAGTAAAATGAAACCAAACAAAATGAGTTTATTTTGTTAATAGAATAACAGAGAATCCCAATGTTGATATAACATTACACAAAATCTAGAGCAAACATAGTCTGAATCCCAGTCTCATTTCACATGTAATTAACCTTTCTCAATCAAGCTAAGCATCCCTTATACCTCCTCCACAACGGCTGTGCACCCACGGCTCGTCCTTCGGGGACGACAGGCAGGCGGCACCAAGCACCACGGGGCTCGGCCCCCACTGCCACCAGCGGCACGGCCCGAACGCACCGGGCAGAGCAAGGTCAGGAGTTGCTGGGGACAGCCTGGGTGCCTCAGAAGTTCTCGAAGAGCTGAGGTCCCCCGGTAGATATGCTTCTCTTTTAGGAATAATGTTTTATTTTTCCTTTTTTACAGCACTTCAAATGAGCATCCAGACAAGAAGTGGGTTTGAAAGTGCAGTCCCCGTGCCCTTCAGTATTACAGAACCTGTCCAGGAACAGAGATCAAGCAAGAACCAAGGATGACGTTTTCTTTACTTTGAATTTTGCTTTGTTTGACTGAATAAACAAACGAACAAAACTGAAAAAATATTTTATAATTGATCATAAAACATGAACACCTTGGTTTTCCTTCCACATGAAACTTAGCGCTGAAAAAAAATTTTCTTTTTTTTTTATTTTCAAGGGTTTTAAGCTCTCGTCTTGTCAATTAAATTGCACTCTGGTAACTCTAAGAAGAAAATGAGTGCTAAAACAGACCATCATGCTATTTTTCATATCAATAGCTATCATCCTGAATAACAGTTGTGTATTTTAGAGCCAAGCTATAATTTCAGTGAATGAAGAAAAATAAAACTGATGCGTGGGACAGTGCGCATGACTTACATGTACAGGTGGAAGAGCTCTGGCACTGACAAGGTAACACATTGCCCCATAAATCTGGGCTAAGAGACAGGAATGGAAACAAAATGCATCTGCTAGTCCCATGACTAAGGGCTCTTCCTCCCCAGCCCTCAGCTGTGGGAGCACACGCGGACTGTGTAAGTGCCGTGCTGGGTTCCCTGTATGTTAGGTTTCCCTGCTGTGTCCATGAGCGAGCAGTGGGGCAGTGTGAGTGCCCGTGAGGAGCCCAGCGCCACGGCCCGCAGCACCACGGGGCAGGCGCTGCTGCAGGGCTGGGGTGCACCAGGCTGATGCCCGCTGGAGGGTGGCCCAGTATTTTTCACATCAGGAGCACTTCAATCAAAAAAAAGCACTGTGGTGATTCATCGTGTTGGTATTTGAAGCACTCCATTCCTGCGGTGTGTTTGTGTGCTTTTTAAAACACTGTCCACTTCTTACTCATGTAGTTTTTGTAGTGCTGACATGCAAAATACTGCTAGTAAACAGTTCTATTTAGGTATTTTTATTCCCGTCTCCTCACCACCAGCAGCCCTCTGTTTGTGCTGCTGTTTATCAAGAAACACCATGTGAAAGTTAATAATAACATAATTTAGAGCAATAATTACATTTTTATTCAATAGCTATGGGAAAACACTGAGTTGAATAATGAGATAAAAATGAGTGTCTCAGTCCTAACAGGACATTAATCAACATATTAACTGTGTAGGCAAACTGATTTGAGGCTGTTATGGCTTAATTTGTCTCAAAATCATTATTTTTTATCTATTGCATAATGTACTTTAAAATATGTGTCCAAGTGATTACACGTAAGCATTACATTTGCGCAGAGTAGATGTTACACTCTACTCTGCCGTGCGTTACAACTTTGTAGGGCACCCAGCACAGGCCCAGCACTGCTGCAACCTGGAGCAGGGCCAGGCTCCCCCTGCAGCGGGTCTGCCTGGGGCCACCACGCCGGTGACCCTGGGGACGGGACGGGACGGGACGGGACGAGATGGGACGGGATGGGATGGGATGGGACGGGACGGGATGGGATGGGATGGGGATGGGATGGGATGGGATGGGATGGGATGGGATGGG